>JBCAUI010003662.1:0-10303 GCA_038406195.1 Haplosyllis anthogorgicola
ACTCCAAAGATATATACAATAGATTTATTCTTTTAATATTTCTGTCTTCAGTATTACACATTGATCCAAATGTGGCCAGGGATGCAAATGAATTCTTCATGGTTTTAAGCACAAGAAACCTGTCCTGATAGAAGACTTGTTCAGAATCACTTACAAGCTGTGTAGTAAGGTTTAATGTTCTCAAAATTTAATTTAAGTCTTTTACACTTATAAATTTTATTTGAAGTAAATATATTGAATATATTTATCAAATAAATATTAACGTACATGCAATCTTCATACTTTTTGCAAGTAAATTTAAAGAATATATCTATGGAATAAATTTAAATGGTAATGCAGATTTTATATTCATTCCAAATAAATTTAGCGAATATATGTAAAGAATAATTCATCATATTTTACACTTATATTTGAAGGTGTCAGAGGAAAACAAAACAAGAACTGGTCAAAGAAATCATAAAGTACCCACATTATCTGGCAATACCAAACTACACAGAGAAGCTGATTAAGATTCCACAAACTGTTATGTTTTGCTACAAGGAATTTCATCTGTTATCATTTAATGAATATGTGAAATACAGTGACAGCAAGAATCACTACTTAGCATACAAGAGGATCCAATCACAGTTTTATAAATGTGATGATACATACATTGTTAATATGGGGCTCACCATAAATCTGGAATATGATAGTACCTTTATTATCTACACCCCTCACAATCTCAACAAAATGAAATGTGAGGATTATGCTATCAACAGCAAAATGTTGTGTAAACTCTACAGTTTTAACACTGGTATGTGTACAAGTTATATCCTAAACATAAAATTGCCACATAATACAAATAAAATTATAGAATAATTTAGTGTCATAATATTTAAGAATACTTTACATGAATAAAAACTTGGAATAATTTTCAAGAATATTCAATTTTAAGAAATTAATTTATTTTAGTTGATTGCAAGAAGATTCTTTCCACATCAAGACCCAAACAAAAAGCTGACACTCCTAAAAGGGCACCTAAGAGAAAATCTTTGCCATCACCTGCAGACAAAGGAGTCCTGAAGAAGTTAAGGAGCTGGCACTACAAGATGTTCGATGAGGCCAAACAGGAGAGAACTGAATCACAGAAAAAAAAAATCAGAAGAAAAGGACAACAATGACAAAGGTAACATTTTAATAATATTTGTCTATGCATTACACATAGATATAATTTCATAGAATAAATACATCATGTAATTTATTGTCACCAAATAAATAAAAAGTATAGTCTTGAAATACAGTGTCTCCACATCCAGCTTCTGAGGATAAATGCTCTACAAAAGAAGCTGAAGTTGGAAAGGTAGGTGCAGACACAGGGTCTGCAAAAGAGTCGGAAGCTTTACAGATACCATCTTCAGATGAAGTCCCTGCCAAATCAGGTTCTACACAAACAGCTTCTGCAAAAGACTGTCAACTTCTGCAAATAACATCTTCACATGAAGTCTGTGCCAATTCAGGTTCTGCAGACACAGGCTCTGGAAAAAAGGCTGAACTTCCACAGGTACCATCTTCAGATGAAATCCCTGTAAATTCAGGTTCTCCACAAACACTGTCTGGAAAACAACCCAGACCTTCATCAGATCTGGACTTGAAAGTGAATGGTAAATATGTACTTAACTGTTAAAGTCATTAAATTGTCTATTGCATATTTGTTCATTACATTTCATATATTTCCAGGTCATTTAAATAATAAATTTCTCATAGAGACTACATGAATAATTTAAATTAATATATTTGTGGAATAAATTATTAGAATAATAATGTAATTAAATTATTGTATACATAATTATTTATTGTAATTGATAATAGAAAGCTCGTTGAGTGAAGGAGGAGAAGAGGACCAAGATAAAGATGACGTTGATGAAAATGTGAACAAATACCAATCAACACCATTTAAAAGATATAGAAAGAATGTCAGCTACAAAGAAGACTCTGATGATGATGAAGAAGATGATGAGAAGAAGGAAGGTCCTATTAGAAGTTGAAAGTCAGATGATGAGGATTTTGAACCAGGATCTAATGATGAAGATTCAGAAGACAACGATTACAGTGATGACAATGATGATGATGATCATGATAGAGGTATGTTACAAGACTTAATTATTCAGTACTATCAATGTAACATTTACAATGTTTGCCATAGACTTTATTTGTAGAATAAATACTTTGAATAAATACATAGAATAAATATGTCAAATTTTTCTATATTTGGTGGATTAAAATAAAATTTAGATTAAATACTACAAATAAATACTTAGAATAAATCTTACTCATATTTTTCAGTATGAACCATCAAACTTTTGCCATGGCACAGAGCTAAGAATCCCAAACTAATGAATAGAGATGACAGACTTTATGAGTACTATAAGTTTAAACCTGCAAGTGAGACAGATAACTTTAACCATAAGACTATGATACTGCAAAATTCAGACATAGTTGTGATTCCAGAACAGAAAGTTCCTGCTAAATGTATACTTTGTGGTAGTTTGTATTTTTGTTTGGATGACAAAATAACTGAGAAAAACTATGCTGTCAAACATTTCAAGCACAGCTTATTTTAAAATGGCTACAGACTGTTGAGATGCAAATGTGATGAAGTGAGATATAGAGGGTGTAACGGGTAAATAAGAAATACCCATTGGCACTGTCCTGTGCGCTTTAAGCTGGTAGATGACAGAAAGCAGTTAGGTGTGCACCTAGTGCAAATGCACTGTTTTAATATAAGTGTTGTAGAAGAGTTATTACAATAAAAAATTATCCACATTGGTAAATACAGTGTTGCTTAATCACAGTGTGTTTTAAACGTATATTTTCTATTCTAAGGTGCACAAATTAGAAGAAGAAGCATACAGTTCATTTTAAAAGAATATTTATACGAGTAATTAGTACTTACAATGGCCTCACTTCTGCTTCTTATGAATAAAACTGTTCTCATTATAAACTTTGACTATTTGTCCTGATTTGCTCCATATTCTAACGTCAAAGTGTGAAGAAGCCAATTCAGTGAAGAACATCAACTATGCAAGTCTCTGATTAGTATATAAAGGTCATGTAAAACTCTCACATTGTCATCACACACAAGATGTCTTAAACAAATGGACATACAATGACAGATGACTATGATTTGGGTATAAATTTAAGTCAAACATCACAATATTCAGTTAAAGATGAGAAAAATTAAATGTATACATACAGGTATGTTTTAATTTAGAAAATTTTTTAAACATAGCAATTTTTTCTATGAATTTGAAAATCAAAAATAAGAAATTTCATTTAATTCCATTAAATTATTCGAAGAATATATTCACCTATGTAATAATATTAATAAATCAATTATTAGTCAAAGCATTGTCATTGTGCCTGTATAAGCTTTGTGCCATGGTGCCAACTAGTGGCCAATGGAAGTGACATCATAATCCATAATGACGTCACACACTGCCTCCAAATTGTATTTAAGCAAGCATGCACACAGTGTGTCTGAGAAGGAATTTAGATGTTGAAGGTACACATCTACATCACATGTTCTAGTTGCCTCAGGTAATTATTAATTAGTTATTTAAATAGATATTAGGATGACGGCAAGTAATAAAGCAGCCACATATTTAATAAACCAGTACATGTATACGTAATTCTTGTAATTATAGTAAAATCTGTACTAAAGCAAGGCCGACCACAAATATAGTAAGTAGCAAGTCTCAAATCTCTGCAGAATGACTGTCTACATTTAATTAAATACATGTATCTCTTCACAGGGTTTCTAGGTTAATCTTTAAATACTTCCACTGATGTGTACGATTCTAGAGCTATGCATCATAATAAATACCAGAAGCGATCAAATCTACAAATCACTGCATTGCTTTCACTTCTTGCTTAGTGCCATTGGACAAGCGTCCGCCGTACGAGTACATCGATATATATAAAGATTTGTGACCAACGGACCGTATCTGACAAAATAATTACTTGTAAGGCAGTGGAAGGGCATAGGAAGAAGCCACTTCAAACAAGCCAATTTACAAAGAGCCACTAAAATAAATGGAGTCTGGCTTTATTTCAAATAAGCCAATTTGCAAGAAGCCACTTTAAAGGTTAATACCTTTTGAAAGTGAATTGGGTCATATTTGTGCATTTTGAAAATTCTTTTATTTATTTGAAGTGGCTTCTTACCATTTTGCAAAAGAAGTTTTGTTTAAAGTGACCTACTAAACCATTAAAATTGTCTGTTAAAATGAATTATTTTTAATTTTACATCATGTTTTGTTTTAAACAACTTTAATATTTTGACATGGATTTTAAACTAATTTATGTTTGACTCAGATGAGGCGTAAGTATGGGCATAGACACTAGAGATGACCCTCAATCATATTCCACCAAAAAGTAAATTTTGAAAAATATGCATATATCGATATTTTTGAATGTTTTCCCCGCTTTTATCGATTCCGCTTATATCGATACAAAAGTTTGTTCCCAAAAATATCGATATATCCAGAGAAGAGTGTAATTAGATACACGTTTCGTGGAACAAAATCAGGACTATCGAACTGCCTCAGTAATGGATCTAGTGGGGGCTTTAGGAGCCTCCCCCAGCTCCTGTTAAACCATGTTTGGCCGCCATTTTGCCTCCGCAAGGAAATTTCTAGATCCGCTACCGAGTCTAATTATCCTCTTTTTGGCAGATTTAAAGCCCTGCATTAAAGCAGTCTGTAGAATGGGTCATGTTATATGCATTTTGGCCAAATTGACAAAGTTCCAATTGACCCCCATCAATTTTTTTCTGTTATCAAAAGTGTTCAATTAAATTGCATTGCACAGTCAATATCGCACCTGGGTCAGATGATGTATTGCTGTCGCAATTTAGTTATTCTTTTATCAGAATTTTGAAAAGTCTTCATTAAATTTTAACAGCATTTTGAAAACCCGAGGAGTCTCAGACCAGCAGTTATTTGTATGTGACCTGCTTTTTGAGAATTGCATATGGGACAGGTAGCCATTTAGAGTCAAGAATTTTTTTTGCTTGCAGGAAGATGCAATATCGTGAAAAAATTAATCGCTATAATGGAAAATGTACAAAACTGTTTTGTAAGGACTCCAGGAGCACCCCGGCTGCACATGCAAGTCCCGAAAACGTCCCCAATCCGCGTTCTCCTATTCCATATTAAATAGAGCAGTGAAATTATTGTTTATTTGTTTTATTTTGCAGGAGAAGTTGAGCCATGGAGCTGTCATGTTTGTAGCCGTAATGGCTTACCCTTGCTGGGTAATGGTAAATATACCGAATTACAGAAAGAAACCTACTAAAGAATAATAGAATGAGGTGGAACGAGCGGAGAGTGGAAAGTACTGTGAATATAATATACTTATGAACAATTGTGCAGCTACAATAGGAAACTACACAAATGCACTGTAAGCACAATGTAGCAGATAACAACTGACTTATGCAAGAAACTCGAGAAAAAACGTCTGTGAAATGATCGAGAAACACTACAGAAACTTTTTTGCAGTTAAACGAAATTAGAAATATATATCTACAAGCACGTTATTTTTATAAAGTATCTTCGCAAAAAAGAAAACTCATTCATAAGAAAAATCTGCGTGAAATATTTCCAGTTCACTTTGTTGTGACATTGTGCCATAAAAAAAAATCACAGTAAAATAAAGTGATAACATTGCCTGATGTTGTAGACTTATTTCACCGCGATACGATGAAATTTAAGAGGATACAATGGATATTTGTGCAGAAAAGCGTATGACCCCTTTGCGATGTAGCCCGCAAACATTGCAGGGAATAATACAGGGGAACAATTTCACTTTAGTGTTTCTGTGTTTGGTCTGTGCCTTTGTGACCAAATAAGTCCGCTCGGCCAGCAAGCTCAGAAAATATACTTTGTGCAGATCATTAAAGGTTTTGTTTATCCCTTTACAGCATGTTGGAGCAAGGCTTCTAATCGCAATTTTGGAGTTATTTAGGAGAAAACTTGTGTGTGTGGAAACCCATGCACCAAAGCGTGCTTCTTTTAAAGATGCCCTGATGTCACAAATCTGCATTAGCTAGAAAGTCTTGATGAAAATGCATTTTCACAAAATTTTATGACCGGGGCCTCGTATAAGTAGCTAACATGGCTGGGCAATTGATCCAACGAGAGGAATTACCCGGGAAAGCCGGGTAAATAGTATTAAGACGCGTGGCGTATCTGCACCTCGCCTCGGTGGTGGTGGTTTTTGGGGGAGGGGGTCCGTCTGCACCTCACCTCAGTTGGGGGGGGGGGAGGGGCCTGTACGCCTGCATTGGGTTGTGCCAGCATGGTGCTAGGTCAGGTTGCCTCACCTGCCACCTCGTGGGGAGGGGTCTGTACGTCCAGTTTTGACTCCATAACGAAACCACCTTGCCGTCTACAGTAGTCTTATTAACGCAAAGCGTGATGACTAATCAGTAGCCTCTGACAACAGTGGAAAGAAACTGGCGGATTGGCCAAGGAATAAAATCCAGCCCAAGTGATAGCGAGTGCATTAACATGAGAGTGGGCTGCAATTACTCAAGGTTTTTCCTAATTTGGATTTTGTCAGATCTGGATACTTTAATAATTTCAGCACAAATTAACAAAAATGCGACACACATTGTTTATTAGAATTCTTAGTTATCATACATGATTTAATTGTAATAACAAACAACCCATGTCCTACCTTGTATGAATTATGATGTCATCCAAATCTGACAGATCTGGCAGATCTGACTGAAACACAATTAGGGAAAACCTCGAATGACGGGGAAAAAATTTAAGCTAAAAAAATCCACTGCTTTTGCCGAACCTGAAAAGGATCGACATTTTGCCTTTTTATGGCAGTGTTACCCCAACATGATTCATTAATATTCGAATTTTTACCTGTTTTGAACGGAATTCCTGCCTTTTACGCCATTTTAGTTGTCACAAAGTAAGGTACCGCCCGAGACAGGTCCAACTGTACCAAAAATTATTCCGTATGAATGACCGAACCCATGTATTAGTAAAATTAGTCGATTTCAATCCCAGTTAATTGGCCAAAATTAAAGTATGAACTAAGCAAAATCTTTATTGTTTTATCTTTGTGATACATGAAGCCTTATGAAAGCCATGTCTGAGTCACGTACGTAGGCCGAGCAATATTTTCAACCAGTTCAGATAAAAAAAGACAGTAACACCAGGACATTTCGTAAGTCACTTCCATTTTATTTTCTAGAAAAAGACGTATTGGTTGTCATATACAGAAGACTCATAGATTGTGGATATGTTGAGTATTATTTGATTTACAGATAGAAATACATGTACATAATTGTTTTAATGTTTGACTAGTAGTTCATGGTAACATTACAGTCTACGACTAAATTAAAGTGAGCATGCACAAACAAAACTGTTATGGCTGGATATCTCAGTGCTACAGAATCTTTTCCCATTGCAAATTCTTTTCCCGTTGCTGATTTTTGGCTGGTGCCAACAGGCAGAGTTCGGAGGTTTCAAGACACGGGTCAGCTCGTGTGAGGGTGTGACGAGTGAGGAAGGGGGGGGGCGGTGGGCAAGCCCTCTCAAAATTGGAATCTTTATTTATTTTAAAATGAAACTTCACTCTGACTTTGTCGCTCAGTAAATGACAAAGTTCTGTTGAAGCAATATTTTAAGGTAAAACTACTGACAACAGCAAGGATGGTTCATAATCATGGAGACGGTACTGTCTGAATGGGCACCACTGATTTTTCATGTTTTCGTATTCTTCGTTGTAAGGATGAGGACAGTAGTGACAAATTTATGAATATCCTGCAAGGGACATGCTGTTGTAATATTTAAATCTAATTTCCAACTTCGGTAAATGTTCCGTACAACCAAGGAACTCTATTGGAACACGCACGCACATCCATGTGTTGCTGCTACTTAATTAATTAATGAATATTCATGATAGCGCCTGTAGCATTCCAGCTGCTAGCATCTGTACATCTCTCAGCGAGTTGCCAGCAGCTGAAGAGAACAGACTTGTATCTCTGGTAGTCTTGTAGCAATAAAGTAGTTGTGTGTAAAGGATATCTTTGTCTTATTCCAATGGTTCCATTAACCGGTACGGCAGTTAGGAATAGTTCCAGCCAGTGGAAACTTCGTCACATGCATCCCGTCCAACGCTGCTAATTTTCTGATTTTTTTATGGGAGTTCTGGTGCAGAATTTAATTTAGGGTGTAGATTTCGTTTAGCGATCTTCTTCAGCGAGAAATCCTGACTCCCCCAGGGTGTATTATGCAGCAAAAGCATAAGGTAGGGATGATAGAACCTCTAGTTTCGACCAACTGACTTATTGCAAGTAACGAACCAAAGGCCTCAGATTTCAGATTGGGATTTAGTATTGTTAGATCACTTAGGTAGGAAAAACGTTTTATGTATTGAATTGGATATCAAGGTGGCAGAATGGCGACGGCTTAAGCATTGTTGACACTATATTTTAGAAAACACATGGCAGTGCATAATAGTCTGTGGTACAATAGTGCAGTTACATGAGAACGGGAAAAAATTTAAGCTGAAAAAATCCACTGATTTTGCCGAACCTGAAAAGGTTCGACACTTTGCCTTTTTATGAGAACCACTGATACTTCTGCTTTCCAAAACAGTACAACAGCATTTTTCGGTAAATACCGAGTTACTTACTTTCTTAACAGAGTAAGGTAAAAAGGTAATAGGTTAACATGTTGACAATATTGTGTAATGATTTCACTTTCAACATTGTGGCACATTGGAAGGATAAATCTTTATAATATGTAATCATATATGTAGACTGTCGGTAAATAACATGTGCAAAGACCGTATTTCTAAAACCGGGGGAAAATAGTTGCGATGTAGATAGCGAAGCATAGACTATTCCTTGCATACGCTAAAAAATGTAGGAACATAAACTTTGTTGTAACAAAAACATTACGACTGTACAGTAGCTCAAAAATACAAACTATCACGATAAAATCAATTGTGACAATTATTGACTGCAATTAAGAAAAGGCAGTGTTGGTGTACGAAGGCAGCATTACACAGCATTTGGCAAAAATGACTTTATGACAAAATAAACCTAGTTCACCTTTCTCAAAATGTTCAAATGTCCATCTTTGTGATTTAAACACCAGCTGATTTTTATTGTTTAATTAAATTTGAATTTTTGCAGACTGTGTTGTAATGAGATATATGCTTATTTTACAACAGTAAAAGTATTAATAAACAAAATCGAAATAACACATATGTTTGTTTGTGACATCGAATGCATAGAAGCCTCATTATGACGAAATGACACATTGAGCATTTTTGGCTTTACCTTTTGATTGTACAACAACATATTTAATACAACTTTCGTATGATATCTATTATCTACTGTACGGATATTTCTGCAGGCTACAAAACTAGGCAAATGTATTTATAGTATTATTGTATTTGATTTTACAGGTCATGACGAAATTCTGGACAACGTTTTGGGTTAGTTACATTAAACGTTTTCAAAAGCAACTTGTGTATAACACACTAGCAGAACCATCCTTAGACTTACCGAAATTATTTTCAAACAATTTTTGTTTTGTTTCGTTCCAAATAAAACCATTTCATCAAGTACATGTAACAGGGATAAAAACTGGTCTTTCGCGCATGGGCCATAATTCCAACTGTAGTGAGTGCACCGTGCTATCACACCTGATGCACGGCATGAACGATACATGTCATTATTGCAGTAAGGTTGTGAAAATACCTCCATTGATAATAATAACACCTGAAATTTAACGGGTCAATTTATAAAAACAAATTCCAGTACATATACTTCAGTTTGATTAAATCTCTGGTTTCCATAATATATATTGTTTGAACTATGCGAAAGGGCGCACGGTTGCAAAAATGAAAAAGTTCTTTTGATCAATCCTTTAGGATTACGATATTTCTCAAACTATAACAAACGTTATACCGTGTAGGTCGTATTAATGGCGCACTGCGCGAAGAGTTAATTTTTGGGGTGCGTCTTATTTAGAATCAACTCAGAGTAGTTTACGGAATACATTACATGTCAGTGTTGTGTGTTTTTGGCTCATTTGGCATATATGCCAAAGAGCCTACAGAATCATGAAGTGTCCGTCATCCAGCATTGTCATTGTCGTTGGCATCGTCATTGGTGTTGTCTGTGCACAGTCACCCTGAGCACACTACTGATTATAGAGACTTCATATCTTATACACATATGCTCCTATGTCCCATCTCAAAGCCTAGCAAATATTATGTTGCTATGACC
>JBCAUI010003673.1:0-10303 GCA_038406195.1 Haplosyllis anthogorgicola
ACACACACACACACACACACACACACACACACACACACACACACACACACACACACACACACACACACACACACAGATTGTGAAAAGTACCATCAAAAGTTTAGCGCCCCTCAACAATTGAATTGAATGACCTCAGCATGAAATTCAATTGTTGCGGGGCGTTTAACTTTTAATAGTAATTCCATGATCTGACACCCCTCACCAAATCCTCAATACAGGAAACGAGTTGAAACCTGTCGGTGTATCGAGGGCTGAAGGCTTAACTTGACTCTGTCCCAAGTGCAGCTTGACTCTAGTCCGTCAGAAAAACAACAAAACCATCTAATCGATACAGAGAGCTGAAATGCCCCCTACTGGGCATTCGGCTCAATTAGATTGCTAAAATAACACTGAACTAAAACCATCCACCTTGTGCAGATACCAGGAGAAAACGAATAATATATCTGGTTTATTGTCCGCCAGGTGCTGCCACGACTATGGGGTGGCAAAAAAGTCCTACACTTTTAGAACTGCAGTTCAGCATACGATCACATAGTTTAACTACAATAAAGCGTTTATTAACTTGCACTTCTTTGCTGACAGCTGAATTGATAATAAGCGAAATTGGAAGTGTCGACTTGAATCTTTCTGGTTTTTTTCACTTTTTTCTATTGCTTTGTTTGTATTCTTCCTACAAAAAGAACAATATTTTTCCTAATAATATTCTGGAAAGAAAGACAACAACAGAGATGAAAGACAGAAAGAGTCAGTTAGACGGTATTTAAACCCTGAAATACTGGAAACTGCAAGTCAATCTGATGATATTTCATTCAGATACAGATGAAACCAGACTACGGACTATTTAAAATATTCGGATCAGGTTACGTTTGAAAAACGATGGTTTCTACATCCGGCTTTTTAGCAGGTCCTGCAGACAAATGTTTATTTTATTCCGGTAATATCTTGACTTCTACATGATACAAAAAGATGGCATTGACTTTGTCAAGTTTCGTCAAAATAATATCGTGCCGATTTCTTTATTCGTCTCTGCACATAGAATATCTCAGATAAAGGGTTTTAACTTATTTCAGTTTATTATTCTTGTACTTTTACTTATTTAGCTGTGGTAAATAACTGGCGTAATGGAACAATAAAAATTCTATTTATATATATGCAAACAAATCGGTAAGATAATATCTTTCCGAAACAAAGCTATTTTCGCCTCAACATTTGAATAATAATTTTTTGAAGGACAGAAAATTTTTATATGTGAATAATACCACGGCGTCAGTCCCACATTTTTTTTTATGAAATGAGTGATTTCCCACTGCCAACTAGTTTTAGTTGGCAGAATTCAGAATTCAGACTGTACAAAGTTGCCTTTGGCCAGGTCGCGATATTTCCTTATGTCAAGATTTATGCTGGTCTCTGAAGAAGCGGGTACACGGTATTTATATATTTTAATCGAAATTCGACAGACAATCAAGTTTTTTTTTTCAAATTTTCGCTGCCTAATTCCATGCCTAATTCCATGCCTAATTGATGGCCATAATATTGATAATAAACTATTTATTGAAATCTAACTAGTTTTGTATATTTCAAAATGTTTGTAACAAACAAATTATTGATATTATTTTTGTCACTAAATAGTATATTTACTATTTCTAGTCACAGTGAAATATTCAAAAATTACATAAGTAACTAGAAATAGGAAATGAAATTAGCCTAAATTAGGAAGATTAGGCAGGGCATGAATTAGGAAAAACCTCTATTGTGTTGGTTCGTCTTGAGTTGGGAATGAACAATTAAACAATTAAAGAAAGGGGGAAATAACAAGAACTTTAGATACAGTACAGCACGGTTTTCGACAAGTGTTAATGAAAAGGGTCAAACCGCAGGTCATTCATCCTTCCGTGTGAGAAATAAATTCTCAGAACAACACAAATTAATCTCAAGGTAATTTAATTGTCTTCACCACGAAACGGACATTTTAATCAAGAACTATGACCCAACAAAAGTAACGCACTTATGTCGTGCCTTGGACCAAGATAATGACTAAAGGTAAGTCTGCATTTCTTCAATCCGCAAACAAGCAACACATATAATTTATGGGAAACGTCGCTGCATAATTTTGCATCATTTTGGAACGATAGCGCATCAAAAGCACAGCGTGAAATTCTTTCGTTCTCTCCTTTGTTCTGTTCATTTTCAAAATGATAGGAATTTCAGGACATGTGTGAAAGGAGAACTTACTAATTTTTCATAATAAACGAGAATAGCTTTGTCAGGTTTCGGCAAGGTAGCGCATGTTGCCGATTTCTTTATTTATCTCTGTTAAATAGAATTTCCTGGATAAAGATTATATTATATTGTGGTAAGTAAACGACTTAATGAGACAATCAAAACTTTGTTTACATACAAAATGTCAGCAAGGAAATATCTTTCCAAAATGTGACAAAGCTAATAAGCCACATAAAGACGACATGAAAAAGTTGATCTATTTTCCCATTTTAGAAAGCTGCGTAGATTCTATAAATGTAGATCTAAGTATTGGATGTCACTTAAAAATTAAAATATGTATCGCGGGTTACCCCTATTACTTTGAAGAGACCGTGTGTAACTCGTGAGTTGTATGGGTAAATCTTAACTTATCAGTTTTGTGCCAAAATAGATCTAAAATTAAAGAGTGATTCGTCTACAGGTATAACAATCTTGAAAAACTGTCAGAAAATTATTGTCACCCACTTTGATCACATTGACTGTTTAGATCATGAAATTAATATCAATGAGGTATCGTTTCTAAGACAAAGAATCTCATGATTTGATAGGAAATTATTCTATTTTGAAATTCTGTGAAGCGATTGCACAGCTCGTGATTTATTCATGACAGCTTCAAGCATTTCCTTTTTTCTCAATAATAAACGTCTATTAATCTAACCTTGTTTGATATATAGTGATGCTTGGTGGCCATTTGTATTTATATTATGAGTTATATTCTTACACTTATTATTTATGAGTTACTTTGTCAAATTTAAAAATAAAATTGGAGTTATTCCGTTTTAAGGATGAGAGGTTAAATTGCATGTAATTTTATTTGTAGGTACACATTTTCATTAAATGAACACCAAACATTGATCTAGTTGATATGTAGATTTATTCTCCAAGAGAATAAAATGTGAATATGAATATGAGTATGAGAATAAAATGTTTACTCACACCAAAGGAAAGTTACACGCTGTATTCTTTATATTATTGCTCTAATGAATGGCGTAACCTGAAATTCTGTTGTCCGCAAAATAAAATACGAATTGGTGTCAAAACCATACAAGTGATATAGTTCGCACTGAATTAACCCACATATGATGATAAAGAGAGTCACGAGGTGACACAAAAATCTCCAGGTGAAGTTTCAATTGTATTGGGCTTGAATTTATGATAGTAAGACGATCTCCTTGTTGCGGTAAATTTAATCCTGTAAAAATAATTTACTACACACAGGGTGTCGTGCATGAATTGAATAGAACGGAAATGATACTTCCCGTAAATTGATTTTCTCTTCCCACAAAAGCGGCAACACGATTTGTACACGTTTATTTTCCGTAAAACACGGCAGTCCTGCCTGCAGGCAATCCTGCCTGCTGTGGGCGTAACTACTTCGAAGCTGAATTATAAAGACAAGGGACATTTAACTGTAGCAGACTGGGGTGTTTTTTATCCTTTAGATTGCATAGGAGATAAACTATATGAAATGGTAAATCCTCACGGTGCCAATTTTGTATATATTTCCATTTATCATGCATTGTTGGGTAATGCAGAAATATGGACAGAAGCCCATGGTCGATAGGACTTTTGTAAATGCAGGATGTAGGATGCCAATCTCGTAATGACACAAAAGCCTGATGAAAATTCATAATGCCAACCAGAAGTCCCATTGGCAATGTTAAAAATGGTAAAAATCGCCATCTTATTATCATTGCTGTCAATGGGACCTTTTGCACCAAATATCCCTCACATCTCTCCTTATTTCTTTAAAATGGAGACAAGAAACCACACAATAAGTCATTTTGTCCTTCATTTTGTCTTCTTTTCGTTATTTTAAGCAATTAACACTTTAATTTTCTGCAAATCGGTCCAAAAGTTTATCAATGAAATTTCTTGTGGCTTTGTGAATTTGTGTGAGACTCTTGTGTCATTGCGAGCCTGGCATCCTTCACCCTGAAATACAGACCAGTAGGATATGAAATAACTACCATGCCATGTGGACATAAAAGATTCTCCCGGGACTCGTTGTGTAAGAATAATAAAAGATGATTAGGCAGATTGAATTTACGCTAAGTGCTTATTCGCCTGAAAACACATAATTTAACATTTTTCTCAAATGCATTACATTTCATCCCCTACTATCTGCGTAACTAGAGACTAATATATCCGCTATGTTAGTTCATCATCCTATCTCAATTCATCCTGGAAAGACTAAATGAAACAAGAAACGTCCCTGTTCATGAGGCTCATGTTTAGGTTCTGATAAGTAACTGTCAGCGCGTCTTCATAAACTACACGGTCCCTTCCTTGACGGCCGTTAAGGCTGTCACGCTGGTCTAGGAGCGTGCACCCCTTACAGGGCATTGAGGTTTCCAGGGCCACTTAACACAACAAATTGCTGCATGCCCACTAATTTTTGACCGTGTAGTTTATGAAGACGCGCTGTTAATCAATTCAATTAGGCATTGTCTCCATTTGCCTTTCATACCCTTATACATGTACATGCTGTCTATGGAGACCCTTAAAGAGCCCACTGTGCTTTTCGCGTGAACAGAAAATGATCATAATTTCAGAAGATGGTAATAAAACCTAAGTATCCCTGATCACTGAAGATTCGTCAGGCCCAGATCGGGACCGTAGTAGCGAATCATTAGTCCTTTCGATGACATTTCTTTGGTCAACATGGTTTCTGTTTACATTGATTTGTTTACATTAGCATGCCACAGATTGCAATTCACTTTCTCAATCCCAGCAAAATTTATTATGTTTTGTGTGAAATCTTACACTTCAACAATGAAGTGTGGGTGCATGTCAAGGAACTATATTCATGTGTGAACAAATCTACCTCCACTCATCTGTTCAGCAATCATGGCATTTTAGATCAGTCAAAGTGGACTTTAAAATCTAGCAACTCCTACAAGGACCTAACAACCTCCACAAATCCACCTATTTGCTACCAGCAGTGCCTTGACAGTGTCAGTCCATGGAGAAAATAATTTGTATTGTTGATACCCTAATGGTATGACCAAGGCTATATTTTGGCCAAGGCAATTTGAAAGAAACATAAATTTTATACTGTCATTCTAATTGTCATGTATTGTTTCTTGAATAGCAAATGTTTAGAATGGTTTTCACTTTTATTTGGAGTCATTTTATTGGAAACTTTGGCTGTACAAATCCCAAAAAATAATGGGTGAGAATGTCATTTACATACTCATATATTGTCCGAGATTGTAGCCTGGGTATACTTTTGCGGATGGATATAGTTTGGACTGTTACACCAGACTGTTACGGTCGCAAAGTTTGGTACTTTAGTACTACAGTTCAGTATGCCATTACATTACAGGATTTATCCATAAAATCGCGTTTACTAGACCCACAATTCGTCCCCGACTGCTCAAAGTACAATTGTACAATGTACACTTAAGAAGTATTTATTGATCCTCATGCATTAGCAATGAGGGTCTATGTATTGGATGAAATGTAGGTTTGTGTTCTGGGCTGCCATTGCAAAAAGGTGACCAGGACCCTACCCCCTCCCCACCCCCACCCCCCACCCCAACCCCCACCCCCACCCAGACTGGGGAAAATGCATTTCCGGCCATTTCAGACAATTCTAGGAAAAAGGTGACCAGGACCCATCCCCCCTCCACCCCCACCCCACCCACCCCACCTACTTGGACTGGGGAAAATGCATTTCTGGCCATTTCAGACAATTCTAGGAAAAGTTTTGCAGCTGAAACAGAACCCAACTGTTGCAAGCTCTGGCACATGGTATCAACATGCCCCCACCACCCTGTGCTAGGCTCCCAATGCAGCCAAATGGAAGCCAACTTATCATGAGCTCTTATGCCAAGGGAAACAATGGTATCAATATACCATTTTCACAGCCACCTACCCTGGATGTCCACTACAATACCCCAAGATGGCTAAAGGGTGCCATGTGATCCTTTGGCATGGAATTCTGCACTGTAAAGGGTGTTGTGCCACCCTGATCCATCCTTGCCAAGGACTAAGTCTCAATGCAGCCAAAATGGAACCCATCTCATCACAAGCTCTGGCACAAAGGAAAAAAATGGTATAAACATGCCATTTCTGTGGCCAGATACCCCTGGATGTCCATTACAAGACCCCAAGATGGCTAAGGGGTGCCATAAGGTTCCTTGGTGTGGCACTCTGCACTGTAAAGGGTGTCAAGCCATCTCATGCTTAAGTCCCCAATGTGGCCAAAACAGAACCCCACTCACCACCCACCACCCTCACTACCCCTCCACACTGTGGAAAATGCATTTCTGGGCATTTCAGACAATTCTGTGAAAAGTCACACTCTAAATATGGCATGAGGGTCAGTGCTCCGTCAGGTCACTTCTCTTTCTTAAACCCAATTCAATGAACTTCTGATTTGTAAAGCCAATTTAGTTCATTCAATTTATTTCTGTTTCAGTTTTCAATTATCCTCACATATCACAGTATTTGATGATGAACTTGTCAATTATCCATTTTCCAGGATAAAATCTGCCTGAAAAATGTTTCGTGATATTAGCTTTGTCACGTTAATAGCCTCAAGTTTCTGTCTGTTTCTGTTCGTAAACAGCTTTCTTAGTTTATCTGTCTTTAAGGAATAGGACAAAATTTGTTCTTGTAAATGTAACTAGTTTTACAAATACATTTGGCATAGTTACCTACAAATAACAAATAGACACAAATACAATAAATTTAGCATCATAAGTTTAGATGCATGTTGCAAAAATAAATTTACGCACTCTAACCTGTCAACGGAGAAGCAAACCAGCCAGAAACTTCTTATTGTAAATATGACAACTTCAATGCTACATTCAAAGATGGTGTTTGCATATATGCTTACTTGGGAAAGAAATATGCCTTTTAATGTTATTATTAAGGATGAACATATTCTACACTTAATTCATCTAGTAAAATTTTCCTTTATGTTAACAGAGCTTATTTTTGTAATTCCCAGAAGTGAAAATGAGTATTACAATGGAACATTTCATTCACATTCTAATTTAGGCAGATTAGGCAAATTAGACAGATTAGGCAAATTAGGCAGATCTTTTGATGCAAAACGTATCAAGTCTGGAAATATGGCAGATGATTTTGATTATGGCAACAATGATGGAGCGGATAACGTTTGATAAAGCAACTGAACAAATACATTACATAGCAGCTTGTGTACAGACAGATAAACGACATAAATCCGAAAGGCAAAGACTGTTTCATTTTTATGTTGTCTAAAACGGGAGAAATCTTTATTAAGTACCGTTCAGAAACGAACATGAAAGCGGAGATTAGTGTCAAAGACGAATGTTAATTTTGGAAAGAGAACACAACAACACGTGAATTAGTTTGAAATGTAAAGACAATTAATTAGTATTTCCATTGACAAGTTTCTAGGTGTATTAATTGCAGTTGACAACTCAGTTAACAAACTCAGTAACGATTGTCGCGACTTTAGCTGCTATTAATTTGTTAGAATTTGTTAGACGTAAATCAATTTTGCTTCCTCTGACTTTGCCTTTGAAGCAAGTAAAAGTACATCTTAATAATGTGTTATGAAACGTTCATAATGATTAAAGTGGTTAAAGATGGATGGTATCAATACGTGGTTTCAAAATAGGAGCTCATGCCTTGGTAGTTAGCGTTTAGCCGTAGCCCGTTTTATCCGAACTCTAGGTCCGGGTAACGCTCAGCTGTTGTTGTCCACTCTTGAGCTCTGTTCTTCACTGTATTTCTCATTTTGTTAAATAAGGCGTTGAAAATTCCTATATGTTCTGGTATGTGTCCAGCTCAGATTATACTTGTGGTACGAGTGGCTGGCGTAATCCTGACACATTCTCAGTTAGAAATATGAAACTGAAAACTTCACAAAAGTTGCATTACGTAACAAGCCTGTAGAAACTTTCGGAATTCATCATGAAATTGTGACGAACAATTTTTCATTTCGGTTAATAGATTCAAAGCAACAACCTGTGGCAAATAGGTAACATAAGGGAAGCTAGTGTTACAGCTTTGTTACCCCCAGACGGTAGAGACTTCCACCACATTTGAGCTATCATGGTTCTTGTGTGTTTTGGTGGTAGATTCCGAAAGTCTAACTGAATAGATTATGTCAATAAGAATAACATGTCTAAAGCCATCCATTTCTGACAGGCGTTCTGCACACAAGTTTCTTAGCTGCATACAAGTTTCATCCAATTACTTACATTAAGACTACAGTTGCCTCTCCCAGGGTGAATTGCGGGTATTCACCTATCTAAATTCCCATATTTAGACCTTGATACACATTACTTTTTAACAAAAAGGACCGACACTAGCTACTCTATATCTGTTGGGGAACTAATGGGGAACTAAGGAAGAAATGCTGTATTGTGGATTTTTCTGCCGTGTAGTGATAAGCTGAACACAGTCGGTTTATCTTGCAAACCATCTGAAAGGTCCACGCTGACTTGAATATATTCACCGACAAAAGTAAAGGTGTGCTGATCAATTTTTGACTACGTTTATGGACTAGACTAGGTGTGCCTATCCCGGATCACTTTTGGAAATTTTAAATTTGGACCCCTCCCACACATAAGTGACTAATTAAATTTGGTAAAAAATAGGATAACATAAAGTGTATTTATCCACTTTTATAAAATAATATGAAAAGTTATACTTTGTAGTATAAAGTAAAAATTGGTTCATTTATAGACAGTGTCCATACCCACATGAAAATGGCAGGTGTTCCAAGACCCGATCACTTTATTTAACCCTGGCTGGAAACCTCTTAAAATTTTTGTTTCATCAAAATTCAATACAGAAATAAAAAACACAACTCTTTGAGAACATTTTTTTGAAATATGAAGCAATTATTACTATTAGTTGTAGAAATATGATTTATTAAAAATACCTGTACATGTACGCATTTTGTCTGAACCTGATCACATCCATAACCCCAAAATTTAGCCACTTTTAATAACCATTTTTGACAATTTTTTTGTTTTTTTTTTCTAAACCCATATGAATTGAGGAATAGGTTTAAGTTTGATATATATTGTAGAAATTGATTCTAAAATTATATTTCCTGAGCAAATAAGGTAAAAGCTTTAGTAAATAAGAAAATAATTGACAGTTTAGTGATTCAGTTTAGGAACAAGTGATCAGGTTTAGGGTACATTGAGCAAAATGGACTCCATCCATTTTATAGCATCATTTTTCCTTCATTACCACTTACAATCTAAATCTTTCCATTTGAATTATTTATTGTAACTATCAAAGGTTACATTTAAATTATATACTGCAAAGTTTAATGCAATATATAAAAAATAGAGGCTTATCAAATTCCCACGTTAAAATTTCTTTGATGAAGAAAAATGCTATTTTTCAAAATTTTTTAATTTTTGAATGCTTTTTTAGTAAAAAACCAAGCCGTTTGTTGTTAACAACAAAATTTATGAAAGATTTTACTCAAAAGTGCCGTTTTTGACAAGTAATCCGGTATAGTCTATGTTTATGATATTAAAAGAGTTATTTCTCAGTATGAAGAGACGTTAACTTGTAAAACTCAATAGTGAAGTCAGCATAATAGTTTTAATCCCAGCAGAGAACTCACCCAGCTCTAACTTTGATTTGAATAGAGAGACTCAACTCATGGTGATCCGAACAAGTTTATCTTATCCTTTGTTATCTCAGTGTCTTACAAATGTGATGTGGCTATGTCATGATGCTTGGGGACTTCTTTTTTTCTTAGGCCTAAGTAGTGTAGTTTTAATTAAGAGTTGATAATTCCAACATGGATACCACGTAATTGTCGTGCTAATTATTGTATGTTATTTCACTCAATTTTTTTTCAACCTACGTTGCTGGAAGAATTGCGACTCGTTAATTTGTACTGTAACATATGGCTAAACTCCAGTACAGTTAAACCACTGCTTTTCGATCTCTCCCGAACCTAATAAAATTCCGGCATGGATGCCTAATCATTGGAGGATCTAGGGGGCGCACCCCCCCCCAACGGCCCTCACTTTCTTCGTTTCCATCCACTTTTTGCTCACTTTTGGGCAAA
>JBCAUI010003684.1:6686-22599 GCA_038406195.1 Haplosyllis anthogorgicola
GGGTACACACTTATACTCACCACTTAGTGTCAGTTTGGGTACACACTTTACTCACCACTTGGTGTCAGTTTGGGTACACACTTTACTCACCACTTGGTGTTGGTTTGGGTACACACTTTACTCACCACTTGGTGTTGGTTTGGGTACACACTTATAATCAGCGCAGTCCATGGCTCCAGGTGGGCACATACTGTTGGGTTCGCAGTTCTCATCCGGTCTGCACCGGTTAAACTGTGAGGAGAGAAAGCACACGGTTTATTTTTAAAAATCCGTTCGCAGGGCCAGACCTTTTGTATTTGTTGGATTACGTATCAATGAATGAAATTTTTGAAAGCGACGATTGAAGAAAAAAAATAAATAAATAAAAATTTACTTTTACTGTATATTTTTGTACTTTTTGATTAAAATTCATGAAATCAACACATAATTTTTCTGGACAAAGTTTGACGAGATGACAGAAAGTTATGATTTAAGATTATTAGGCCCTGCTTCTTTTGTTTTTTTCTTTTTTTTACAATTTTTTATTTCTGGGAGCGGCAGGAAACGTAATCCATTTTTTCGTGAGAAACATATATCTCCAGCAACAGTGAATACGAAGAGTGTTCTTACCCGACAGCGGTCGTTGGGAGGAGGGATTGTGATCGGAGGAGCAATGGTGACGGGAGTGCCGACATGGGTGCAGCCGCCGGGTTCTCCGCTCATCTTACAGCAGTACCGCCGGCAGCGCGGGTCCATCGGGTTGCATGCCTCGGACGCCATCGGGTCTGGTACACAGCGCTGCGCTAAGTTACAGTCGTTGTTCTACAAGTAGATGATGTAATATGCGTCTATTACTACTCTCAAAAACGCCTTCCAATTTGGCTCATTCACTTTAATGGTAGAATTTAGTGATTAGTATTGAACTCAACAAAAGGTGCACACACGCACATTCGCATGTGTGCATGCCAGCATGTAATGTAACCAGCTGCATACTCATAAGCTGTCACTCGCAGTATTCACCCCAGTCTTCCAGATGCAGCAGTGGGTAACACATCTCTTGTATCAAGTAGCTTGTCGGAAAGTCAAGTTTGCAATGCAAAATAATAGTTCAATGGTAGTAACCAATCCACCATGACCCTCCTCCTTTGTAAGGTCACTAGTGTTTCATGGTCATGCTTTGTTGTAAACATTAGTGGCCGCTCAAAACAGTTGTACTGTATGTTACGTACCATGCAGACGTCCCGCTCCAATTTGCACTCACAGGTCGGACATCCTCGTGCGTCTCTCTTGTTGCCCCACTGACAGTAGATCAAACACACCGGTCCGCAGTCTGAAATGTAACATCACCGAAAAGTAAAGGATTAGTGCAAGTCTAATATGCTGACTGCGAGTTCAGTCAGTGCTGCTGCACTGAGGGTACAAAACTAGTAGGAGTGCTGGGTATTTATATTTAAGACAGTATCATTTAACTACCAGGTAAACAGTTAGCAACATACAGGTGAGCATATCTATTGGGTACTAACCTGTTGGCATGGGTTTGGGTACGCAGCTGAACCTTGGACAGTCCTGAGCTCCAGGACCACACCAGGCGTTGGGTTCACAGTTCTCATCAGGAGCACATTGATTTCCCTGTAAACACAAACAGTTACTTGTTAGTTACGTGCTTAGTCAAAGTCTAAATGGCTACCTTCAGAAGTGTGAGTGTTTTCTGACACAAAATTTAGACGAAACACGTCAAATTGTCTGTGAAACCACACATATACGCATACGGCGCACGAAGCTTTACTCTAATAGCCTAGAATTTTCAATTTTCAGTTCTATTGGTGGATGTGACATAACCCCACCACTGACTTTGCATCGGCAGCACTGGTACGTCAGATGGCCAGTTGTTCCACGCTCTCGGCTGAGCACACAGTACTACACATGCAAACACACGCACACATGCACACACACATTTTCCCTGCTGATTGTGGTCGTGGTGTAGCAGGAAGAGGAGGACCACTGTTCTCGCAATGGTAGATCCTGCACGTCAGTCTACCATGATGCCACATGCCCAGCTGCATGACCCTATACACACACACACACACAAACACGCATGCACACACATTTACCCTGCACACATCTGATAATGGTGGTTGTGTAGGAACAGGAGGACCACTGTTCTCGCACTGGTAGCACCTGCACATCAGTCTCCCATGATGCCACATGCCCGGCTGCACAACCCTACACACACACACTCATGCATGCACACACATTTACCCTGCACACATCAGATAGTGGTGGTAGCATAGAAACAGGAGGACCGCTGGTCTCGCATTGGTAGTGCCTGCACACTGGATCGCCGGTTGTTCTGCATGACCAGCTGAACAATACACACACACACAAATACACAAGCACGCACGCACGCACACTTACCCTGCACACATCCAATAGTGGCGGTAGTGTAGGAACAGGAGGACCGCTATTCTCGCATCGGTAGTGCCTGCACATCAGGTCTCCTGTGATGCCGCATGCCCAGCTGAGCGACCTACCCACACACAAACACACATGCACACTTACCCTGCACACATAGTGGTAGCGTAGGAACAGGAGGACCGCTGCTCTTGCATTGGTAGCGCCTGCACGCCGGATCGCCAGTTGTTCTGCATGACCAGCTAAACAATACACAAAGACACAAATACACACGCACGCATACATGCACACTTACCCTGCACACATCTGATAGTGGTGGTAGTGTAACAGGAGGACCGCTGTTCTCGCACCGGTAGCGCCTGCACGCCGGATCGCCGGTTGTTCCACACTGCTGGCTGAGCGCACGGTCCGGCAGACAGCGCTGGAAGAAGGCGCAGTCGTTGTTGCGGCAGGCGTCGTCTTCCTCGTAGCACTCACAGATGTAACAGCCGCGGATGTCCCGCTTCATGCCCCACTCACACGCCCGGAAGCACACAGGCCCGCAGTCTGTAACGGGTAGCATGAATAGTTAAAATTAAACTTCTGTTAAAATTAACATGAATTTTTTTTTAAAATCATTACTATAAAAGCCAGGTATGAGGCCTGATAATGTGGAGCCTTTTTACAGCACGCAAGGGGACCGCCAGCGAAGTGGCGGGTAGTACTAGTATCCGTAAAATTGGCAAAATGAAAGGTACAGTAAAATTCCTCATTTACGGTCACCCTTCTTTGCGGCCACTCCTGGTTTACGGCCATGTTGGCTCCAAACACTTTCTTCAAAACTGTATCAAAATGCAGTCCAACTTTACGGCCACTCCAATATACGGCCAAATTTATTGGACAAAATGGGTGGCCGTAAAGGAAGAGTTTTACTGTACCAATTTTTTGTCGTGCAGTTTACATTATTTTAATTTCATGGTACACAATTTATATTGATACCAGGGACCTTTTTCTCAAAAAAGAGTGTTTTGTGGATCCAAATCCATTTTTTGGAGTCACTGGTACCCTCTGTTTAGGACTTTGGCATGACTCTACCCACAGATTTTTAAGTGTATCTGTCGCTGGAGTGTTTACAGTGGTGGATCCAGAATTGGCCATAGGAGGGGGTGTGTGCCTCCTGCACCCCTCTTGGATCCGCCAATGGTTTACTCACTTGTGCACTATAATCCTCAAAGACACTTCGGAATGGTTCACCCACCTTGGATTGATAGCGTTCATGAACTTTGCATTCTGACAATTTTCTATGCAAGAATTTTACTGTATGTAGGCTTACCAGAGGGTACGGGCTTGGGTATGCAGTTGTAGATGCCACAGTCTTGTGCTATTCCGAGTGGGCAATCAGGGTTGGGTACACAGTCCTCATCTATGCGACAGTCATGGTTCTGTAAATATCAAATTGACCCGTTCAAAAACAGGAAATAAATGAACGAAATAGGCTCTTTCATAGATGTGCATGTAAAAGGGACATTTTCAGGGGGTACTTGCCGGTGGAAGGAGCACCATCCCTATTTTCACCAAAATTCAGCCCCCTAAAAATAAAAACAGCCCTCAGAAAGGCGAAGGTCTCACCACAAAGCATCAATTGTTGGATCTAGAGAGGTGCCCGAGGTGCGCCCTTCCCCCTCATTAGGGCTGGTGTTTTTTTTGGCTGAATTGTTTTTTTCGCACATTGGGCCACACTCTGTTGGCAGTGTATGCTTTAGTGGTAGCCCGGTAGCCTCAGGCTACTAAGATTCAATCCGGGCTACCTGATTTTCTTCCTAGGTAGCCCGGTGGGGCTACTATTAAATTTTTTGTGCCATTTTTCATCAATGTATCCTGTAATAGGTGTCTCACATCAGACCTCAGTATGAAGCTTAATGCAAGCATGCAGCGAGTAAGAAATTGTGCACACTGTACACACTTGCACTGAATTTAAATAATTTTGTACTGGGCTACTAAATTCCATTCCGGACTACCTGACTGTGCAGAGTGGGTAGCCTTGATCTACTCGGCAGTCGTGGTTCTGCAAAGATCAAATTGACACTTTCAAACAGTTGATAAAGGCGTGAAATTAGAACAAGCAAAGTGTTTTGGATTTCTTTCGCCTATGTACCTTGGGATTTCAAAAAATAAAGCCTCAAATATTATCTGAAACATGTTGCACACTGCAAAATTACGGTCAAGTTTGACACTATCTGTCACAAGTTGATCAGGAAAGATGTTAATTTTACAGATATTTCTGAACAGTTTGACTTTTTAGGGACCAAGTTGAATTTATAGTTTGAAGCATTTTCCCACTTTGAAAATTTTGGCAGTGCAATGTAATTCAAATGTTTAAGAAATAAGCCTTATCAGATAAGCCGTCTCGTTACCTCACAGACGTCGCCACCAGGTCCCTGGCGGCAGGTGCACGTATCACAGCCGTTAGAATCCTGCATGTACCCGTACGGACAGAAGAGCTGTCCTCCTCCCTGTGTCAGGCAGTCCACCTGTGGGCAATCTGTGGGCAGAAAGACGTACAGTGTGTAATGTATAGAAAACTATAGAAAACTTGTGCGCATCGTTCTTATACCCAAACCGACAGGGTCATTTCAACAGGCAGTCCACCTGTGGGCAGAAAGACATACAGTGTGTAATGTATAGAAAACTAGTGCGTGTCGTTCTTATACCCAAACCAACAGGGTCATCTCAACAGGCTGTCTACCTGAGGGCAATATGTGGGCATATGTCACATACAGTAGGCCCGGATCCAGCATTTACCATAATGGAGTGCGAACCCACAATTTTTTTTGAAAAACCCTTAAAAATGGGATAAATTGGCAAAAATTGCATGAAAATGAAAAAAAATCCGGCCGTGGGAGGAGGGCGCCTACCATGCCTCCCTGGATCCGCCCATGTGCAGTCTGTAACATACAGCAGGTCTTCCCTTTTACGACACCTCTTTTCAGTGACACTCCCTTGTGGGACATTTAATGTACAGGTATCAATTGCGTGTAATCTTAATAATAATCTTAATAAGAGCAGCACTCGCTTATGTGTCACTTCACATGTATGTGTATTAATTAAGCTAGTGTATCTGATATTGTCAGCTTTGGAGACTAGTCTGACAATGCAGAGAAGTTATGACACCTTACACTGGCCTATTTCAGCCAATATCTGGTGCTGTACCAGCAAATGGGTCATAACATTTGCAACACTAACACAAGAGCAGTGGTTAATAAGTACAAAGTGGTAAGACTGTGTACCTGTGGAGGCTCTACAGGTGTACTTGGGACAGGTGTGGCCACCCCCTCTGCACCGGTGCGTCGGGTCTGGTGTGCAGACTGTGTCGGCTCCACAATTGTGCCGCTGAAACGTCAAGTAGTGCAAAGTTATTCTGGCGTAGCAAAAGTCGTGTCTAAAAAAATTCACCTTAAAAATGTACGTTACAGTTGATTTAGTTCATGACAAATATTTTTAAGGTAAAGATACAGTGAAATATGTCATGGGTCATTAATATTCTGATCATTTGATAAATTATAATTAAAATAAACTATTTGCTGAAACGTATTTTCACAAGCTGTATTGTATCTGAAGCACAATTATCGTTAAGGTTTATCCGATTGTTAAGGTGGTGCGTTTTGCAAGCATGTTGTTATTGTTAGTAGACTATGGTTAACTTGCGACATTCATGGTGCAATACACAACATACAGTTACCTTTCATGGTGAGTAATCATTTATTTAATCAAGTGTGGGTGTTCATTTTATTTAATTGACATATTAATTTAATCTTGTTTCGGAATCTCAAGAATAAGGTATAATAAAAAAAATTATGTTTTTCTTATCATAGCAAGAAATCAATATTGAATCTTGCCCATGATGGTCAGACTAGTGACCTTGTAGTCATCCCATTTTTCAAGTCATTTCCTTATTTTATGCCATCATTTTCTTCATGTCAGGCAAATTTATTTTTGATTTGGGTAAAGGTATACTTTAATCATATTAATAATTAGCCTAGTTGTAAATCAAAATTTTGGAATCATGCAGACAAGTAGGCTTCGAATTGGAGTACGAAAATAAACTTTGAAATAAAATCAGTGATTTTAAACCAGGAAACAAATCACATGTAATAGTTTTCTGATTATTTTTGTAGCAACGAGCGGATGGATCCAGGAATTTTCTGCGGGCTGGGGTCAATCGTGGAATTATGAAAACTAGCAAAAAGTCTATGATGTTGAAAAAAACTGGGCAAAGGTTTGGGTGGTGAGAGTTCGCCACCCGTCTTTGCGCACCCCGGACCCCTGGATCCTGCACAGTTGTTGCCCTACTTATCAACTGATTGTGAAAGAAACGTGAGTATTTTACGAGTTTCTGGGGTACTTATCACGATTCTGTATCAAATTACATAATCTGAATTGATTTTTATCACCGAGTTCATTGGCAGATCCAAGGGGTGGTAGGAGGCGCGCCCCCTCCTACAGCCGAAATTTTCTTCATTTTCATACAATTTTCTCTGAATTTTGGCCAAAAATAGGGGTGGGATCCCCCCTACAGGGCTGGCCCCCCATACTACAGGAGTCCTGGATCCGCCACTGTAGTTTGAATAGAACTGATCGGAGTTTGGTTTCTTGTTGTACCTGACAGACTTCCCACTCCTCGTAACACTGACACAGCGCGCACCCGTTAGCGTCGCTCTTCCTCCCGAACTCACACCACATCTCACAGCTGGTGGCGCACCCTGCTGTACACAAATACACGACCAAACAACAGTAAGCAACGTGTTACTAGGCAACAAAGTGAGGTGGAGCTATGTGTTAATGTACATTTACTGTTTAAACAGGGTTGCCACTCTTCAGTCCATTCAAAATTCCCGGACTTTCCCTGACCATAAAGAATATTTTCAAAGCACGCACAACCATGTTTACCACATAACTATCACAATTATTCACAAGTGGCAAGCAAACTTTGATGGTTTTTGTTTAAAATCTATTGAAACTTTTAATTAAGAATACTGACATCATGACTATTTATGGCAACATGGTAGCAGTTTTGGGAATTGATGCCGAGCGAAGTGAGGGTGCAAAATTTTGAGCCATAACATATAAAATATGACATGTAATTACATAGTCAGATCAAAATTCCCTGACGTTTGTCTGACCTTGATCAAAACCTCAAAATTCCCTGACTGAGAACCAAATTCCCTGACTTTTCTCTGACCTGGAGAAATTATTTTTCCCTGACTTTTCCCTGACCGGTGGCAACCCTGTTAAATGTTAGTATTAGTCTAACGTATTTGCACAGCATGATTAACATTTAAGCTGTTAACTTTACAAAATCCCAAAAACTTGAGTGAAATAATGAAAAAAATACATAAATGTTAAAAACATAACATTTTTGGATACAGCAAAATTCTGGAACACAATCTTCCAGAAGCATCACATGTTGCTGATCAGTTGCAATTCGTCCTAAAAACAAAGCGTGCTTGGATGCAATAAAGGCAAAACAATTTGTTCCCATAAATTATTGATATAAAAATTGTAAAATATCAAAATATTTATTGAAATGTAGGAGGCGTGCTTGCACCTGATGGTGCCCCTGGATCTTTCAAATAAACTTGTTTATTGTTTCACAATTAGTGTCCTGGTTTTGGCTATCTAGGTCAGGGGCTCGAACCTACACGCTCTCAACACAGCGCATCTTCATAAACTAAACGGACCGTCCTTAACGGACCGACTGTAACGCTGTAATGTTAACCCCTTCAGCACTGCAAGGGTCTGGAAAATGGTGTTTTAAAACAGGGTAAAAAGGGGGGGGAGAATTACAGCCACTCGTCACATTCAGTTTACGTTTTGTGAAGTGTTGCTCCCATACAGGTCAGTGGGCCACATGACCAACTTTCAGTAGGGCCCACTTCGATTCATGTGCTCACCACCAGGTGGCCACATGACTGGCTGAAACAATGGTGAAGTCTGTAAATCTCACCTAAAATTGCTAAGAATTGTAACTTTACTTGTCACTTGTGTGAGTGTTGTCACTGACTGAGACCTTGTTTGACGTCAGGTAGACAGGGAGGATGGTTCCCTGTAGCACTGACCATACAAAGTTTGTGAACTGTACATACTCATAGATTTACAAGATCAAACATTTGGAAATGTCAAATTTGGCTTGGTAATGAGGGGGCACTATCCCCTGCAACCCCCATTCATCCCTATTTAGGGGGAAGGGCACAAAAAAATGGGCCAGTTTTTATTTCCCATACCTCTTTGCTTCACTTTAGAAATCTTGCTATGGGACTAAAAATGGCTTAAATGGCCCTTTTGGGGTCATTTTGAAGGTAGGGGGGCCACCATGTCGCAGTGACATGCTTGGTGCTGAAGGGGTTAAGCCAATGGGGCTAACGTTCATGGAAAGCTCAATGCATGCCAAACGGACCAAAATTCATGTTTAGTTTATGAAGACGTGCTCTAAACCAACAGTGGTTTCATAGAGAAATTTTACTTGCTAATTATTTTGCCTTTATTTCTATATATTAGTAAAACATAATTAAACACAGACAAAGCATGGTGTTATGACGTCATACTGCTGGTAACCCTGGTGACCCGTGTTGCTTGTTTACCTCGCACACATTATCTCTGGTGTAACACTCGCACTGAGGACATCCTCTGTCGTCCTGCATCATGCCGTACTGACAGAATCTCGCGCAGACAGGCCCGCATCCATCTACATAACACAATGTATGTGAATAAGAAAGTAAGACATGACGATAAAAAAGATGGGTTTAGTTATGCATTATTGGAGAGCCAGATATGATCCCCGAATGGGCAATAGTTCCAGATGGTCAGCAGATCAAAATGGGTGACAACATAGAGACCAAAGGGGAAATTGTTGAGATACATCTTCCAGTGACCAGCAATGGCGGTGATAAATCTAGTATCCATTCTGCAGATCAAAGATACAAGCGTGAATGCAGAACTACACGTATGACGCCAATACGACGTCATTATTCTTCGGTCTGACGTCATCAAGAAGCCTGTGCTGATGTTGACGTCATCACGCTGTACTTCATGGATCTTTAAAGTATGACGCAACAATAAAAGAACAAACCAAGCAGCTAAAGACAAAAGGAGAAGCCAAACCAAACATCTACAGAGGATTTAAGTCAGTACTCACTTCGTTGACCGCATGACGTCAGAGTGATGGATTCCAGAACGCTGTCCAGAGGCTGAGCCTGGACGCTGTAGAAGTAGGTCACGCCCACTTCCTGTGGAGGGGAGGACAGGTCACGGAGGAACTCTTCATCTATGGCGTCCGTGATGCCACAGGACACCAGGAACACACCAGAGTCTCGGAGCGCCTGGGCTTCCTGCAAGGCTGAGTCCCTCGCAGAGTCGGAGAGACCCATACCAGTGGTGACCATCAGAGCCACATTCCTGACATCCTCTCTGTCTCCAGAACCTGTAAAACACTGCTCCCTGGCCACAGTCAAAGCCTGGGCTGGGTCTGGGGGACCTCGTCCCATGTTGTTGGAAGCAAGCTCTTCCAGAGAGGTTCTCAGCCAGTCTGCTTCGTCTACTGTCCCGAGGTTGAACTGGAGCTGAGCTCTCTCTCCGAAACAGACGATGCCGACTCTGGTGTGTTCCCGATCAATGTTCATGTTCTCTGCTGTGAGCGTGGCCAGGAACTCCATTGTCTGCTCAACATAATCTACGGTTCCATCAGCAGGATTCTGATCACGGACGTTCGCAGACAGGTCTATGATCAGACACAGATCTATTTCCTCTTTGCATCCTGGAGGCGGAAACGGAAACAGATTCACAATGAAGCTTCGGACGAATCAAGGAATTCAAAGTGAAAAACAAGCATCCAGAAGGAAGCCAAATCACTGTACTAGTTCAATCATAAACTACTAGTTCAATCAGAAATCAAAACTGGACACAAGTGATGATCACAACATGCTACCTACATCCTGGAAATCAGGAATAAACTAGGTATTTGACAGTGGAAAAATGTGAGCAAGTGAAAAGGTCCAAACCATGATAAAATGAGAGAAAGGAATACCCAACAAACATACTAAACACACAGATCTATTCAAGGTGTCAAAAATACAGGATTATTTTAAAATGAAGACTAACATTGTGAGGACTTGAGAATCATAAACTGAAGTGAGTTGGTATCCATGGGATGGGACATGATGTATGTAAATACCGTATTCCCTCTAATTATGGCACCGGGTGCCAAGACCAAGTTTTGAGGGGATGGCTTAATTATAAATATCAAATTAGCAATTTTGATTATTATTGACATCTAATTTTGTGTATTTTATAACTGAAAAAAACACCTTAATGTATGAAGAACGTCGCGGATAATATTCTTCCATGACACTAAATCAGAAGAAAAACTCTTGCTTTTGGATTACAGCAAACCGATTTTTAAAATAATTTTTGTCTCGAAAAATCGGGGGTGTCAAAATTAGTGGGAATACGGTATGTGTTGTACAAATCCACTACACATCTGGGTACAAAACTACAGGAAAAACAAATTCACTTGAAAACACAAATCAGAGAAAACATCTAATAATAATAAAACAAATTGCAGGTGAAAAATATGATGATAATAACTTTTAATTAACAAATGAGGCATTTAAGACGAAAACAGTTCATTGATTTATATTAAGCGACAATTATTCCATGTGCTCATACAGTAGAACCTGCTTTGAGCGGCACCCTAATTTTGTGGGGCAAAGGTGCCGTAAAAGGCCGTACAAAACAGGTAAAATTAACATGAATAATAAGGATTCATTTTACAGCGACACTGCCGTAAAAGGCAGGTATGCTGTAAAAATAGCTCAAAACAGGTTCTACTGTATATTTCTTATTTACAGTTCCATTTGATAATTCTTCATTTAAATTATACGTCTATAACTATTCTTAAACTGGTAGCTTACTGCAGTCAATAATACATGTGATGTTAAATAAAAATGTTAAACTTACCACCGTCCCGTTCACACATGTATCCGCGAGGACTGTTATCTTGGCGACATCTGGTGCCCCGTGGACAGGGGTCCGGCTGTAAGGATAAAATGGTTAAACGATTAGTCCAAGTCTAATGTGCTGCCTGTGCTATCTGCAAGAAGTTTAACGCAAGTGGGGAAAAGAATTCGTAAGTCCAGAAAATTTTTGCGCGATTTCACAATGGTGAAAATTTGCTGCCTCCCCATAAAGATTTATCACGACGACACTTAGCTGCTCAACAGGCAGCAATCAGTTCAAGAGTTTATGAAGATCAAATAAATATCGTTAACCTCGCGTCTGCGCGTTTTGCGACTCAAAATTAACAAACATAATTTAAAAGAAAGATCAGAATAACGGTGCAAAAACCCAATGTGAGTGAATAAATCAGGAAGGTGGTCCCATGGTTTCACAATAAATCTGCAGGCACACGCACATTTACCCTGCAAAGATCATCAGGTGGCGCCAGAGGTTTGCAATAGACCTCCCCCCGCATACATGTACACACTTACCCTGCACAGATCACGAGGTGGCCCCAGGGTTTCACAGTAAGCCTCCTGCATGCACACACACAGGCACACACACTTACCCTGCATGGATCAGAGGGACCTTGAGGTTTGAAGTAAGCCTGCACGCACACACACACATGCACGCACACTTACCCTGCATGGATCAGTAGAGGGATCCAGGGGCTCGCAGTCAGCCTCTTACATGCATGCATGCACACACACACACGCACACACTCACCCTGCACAGATCAGTAGGACCCAGGGGCTCGCAGTGAGGCCCCTGCACGCAGACACACACGCACGCACACTTACCCTGCATGGATCAGTAGAGGGACCTTGAGGTTCGCAGTTAGCCTCCTGCACACACACATACATGCAGGCACACTTACCCTGCACGGATCAGGAGCACCCCGGGGTTCGCAGTAAGCCTCCATGGTGCAGCCCGGGAGGTCTATACCGAACTGACATCTCTCGATACATCTGGTGCCGACAGGACAGGTCGCCGCCTGGTGACGGGAAGGCAAACAACACGCGATAGAGAGAAAAACAAGCAAAGAGACCAAACTTCTTTTGTTGGATTACATGAAATGTGACATTGAGATTAAGAAAATAGAAGTAAAAAAATTTGCACAATGCGTATACATTTTTTTATCAATATTCTGTGTTCAACTGGTCATTGCCGGATTTGCAGTTTCGGGGGGGGGGGGGCGGCACAGCTCTGGAAGCTATGCCGTCCTTCAACAAAAGATTTCTTTGGTAATTTGATGCAGGTTTTGTTGATTATTCATATTTTTGTACAAATTTGGGCATCCAAAAAAATGAACCAAAAAGTGTTTCCCACCATTTAGCTCGTGATTTTAATTTGTTGCACTTTTCAGGGCGGCAAGATGTGCAAATCCAATAAATAAAAAGTCTGGCCTAAGAACAAAATAATCATTTCTATTGTTAAATCACAGGACATGCACAGCCGATTGTAAAGATAGAACGTTTTAAAGAAGTTTCAGAATGTTTAAATCAGTTTATAACAAATTAATTATGTAGAAAATAATTAAACCTAACTATAATCATAACCTCAGAACCAAACTAAACTTAGGAAACTAGAAGGTCAAAACTACACAGACTAGCGGTAAATTTTTCTTATTTTAAAAGAATAAATAATAAGTGTGTCCAGAAGATTATTTCCCTGTACCGTAAGAAAAAACCTGTGTGCAGAAAAGTCACTTTCACAAGGTTTATTTATTTCGAGCATTTTTCAAAACTGTAAGGCAAACATTTCTGGTGCCACATGTCAGCAGTTACATGTGCATTGTGGTACCATTGAGCATACATGGCACGTTTCTGGTGCCTAAAGTAAGTAGCATGCATGTCACATGATCGGCACATTTCCGGTACATTAACAGGTGAATCGCCTTTGCAAGTAAAATGCAACATGCACATTTTTGGTGCCATGCAAAAAGGTCTTTGTGCATAGGAATGCTATTTGCACATCTCTATTCCTGTACATTACCACCAGGCGAAGGCACTAACAGGTTTATACGGTACTTCCGAATTCTTTTTAGTACCATACATTAGGAGGCATATAATAGTCTATCTTCACATAAAACTAATGCACCAGTTTCTGGTGCCACACATAACACTCAAATCCGTGCATTTCTGGTCCTGTACATTACCAGGTGCACTTTCTAAGCGTAGTTTCTGGTGCCACACATAAGATTGCTTTTGGCGCATTTCTGGTCTTCTACATTACCAAGCGCAGGTACTAAGTTTATCCGATACTTACAATGCACACTTCGGGAACATCAGGTCCGTCATCCTCCCTGCACCGACACGACGTCTCGCAGCCGTTCAGATCCGTGGCATACCCGTTCGGACAGTGTAACCCGCATAATGCAATCGGGCACTCGGCTGGAATAAACAGTTAGTTTAAATAGACACACAGCATTCCCGCAAGAATATTTTGGTATCTGCATACATCTTAAATACCTACACTGGTGTACAAATGATAATGCGTTAAGAGCATTGCTCTCACCTCTTGAAAATTTTGAGTGATAATGAAGTGCATTGCTCAATCTTGGCAGATAAGAACGGAAAAGAGCGGAAAAGCAACGCAAACATGCAAAGCTTGCGATGTTGGTTCGAACTTACTTTGCCTATCCACACATGTTGGTACCATCTGTGCACAGTCACCCTCGGCGCGCTCACAGGTTGGTCTGTACTTCATACGGCAAACTCCACCAGTGTTACCACAGTCAAAGCCCTGTGTAATATACATGTTTTATACATTACCGTTATTCGTAACATTTGCTGTAGTAACAGAATAGTATTTAACGTTGACGAATTTGTCTTACTCAGAAGTTGACAATTATGACATATTGAATTAAGGTTAAACAGTAATGGAAATGTATTAAGTATGTAACGTTATCGGGCGCAGGAATAAAGAAACGTTATTCAGTACTTACGCTGCAGGCGTCAGGTCCGTCATCGTCCCTGCACCGACACGACGTCTCGCAGCCGTTCAGATCCGTGGCGTACCCGTTCGGACAGTGCATCCCGCATAATGCGATCGGGCACTCAGCTGGAATAAACAAAGTTCTGTTAGTTTTATATGATCGGTTATCATGCATTAGAGTCTGTTTTTCTTTTTCTAATAATCGGTTATCTGGTTTAATTGAAACCATTTGGATAGGGCAATCCACACAGCACAATGGGGCATTCGACTAGAACACTTAGGGTCCAGTTATTTTTATAATAATTGATTATTTGGCTAAAAGGTAAGAGAAAAAGCCTGCAGTATTCTTTCTTTTGTAGTTTTCACCTGAAGCCCCCTTCCCCACTTAAAACAAATCCCAAGTTAACATAGGACAAAATAAGTACAGGAATAAGCTTGCAATGCTGGTTCGAACTTACTTTGCCTGTCGACGCATGTTGGTACCATCTGTGCACAGTCACCCTCGGCGCGCTCACAGGTTGGTCTGTACTTCATACGACAAACACCACCAGTGTTACCACAGTCAAAGCCCTGTGTAATATACATGTTATGTCATTCTGGTTTGCGTAACATTAACTGTAGAAACAGAACAGTATTTAACGTTGACGTATTTGTCTTAATCGGAAGTTAGCAATTTAAAATATTGAATCAAGCAGTGATGAAAGTGTATAAAGTATGTAACAAAGGAAATGAGCCAAAAATGAACAATTTGAATGAAGATAATAGCTTAGAACGAAAAGTGCTTTGAACACCCGAAAAACCAGAAAGCACTGGTGCACACATACCTGGCACGGGTTCTCACATTCACACTTATCACAGCCGTTTAGATCCTGTCTGAATCCGAACTCACAGAACATACGGCACTGGATGCGCGAACACTCAGCTGCAAATGGTAAAGATATACAAATACTGTAATCATCACACAATGTAATCACGTGCATACATAGAAAGTTGCATTAATTTACACCAATTATTTATTTTTTCGCAAGAACTGTCTTTTTGACGGGCATCTGAAGGGTTACTTATGACGACACTTACTGGTCGGGTCGACACACACGGGTACCCTGTTACTGTCCCGCGCGCACTCGTCGGATAAGTCCTCACAGTCCTGCGGGATCAGCATCGTGCAAACGTCGTTCCTTCCGCAACGCACCGTCTATAATACGTAACATAATATCATAACACATACCCTGCGCACCGTCTACAATACGTAACATAATATTATAACACATACCCTGCGCACCGTCTACAATACGTTGTACCAGTCCAGAATTCATGCCAGCCAGTTTTCATGACGCGCATTCTGTCCAGGGACAGTTTGCACGCCGTGCATTGTGCAGTTGCACTCCTCAGATAACAATCTGGGGTAAATAGTTGAAATTTGTGTAGACAGTTGTGTAAAGTTAGTTTTCACATACTTTGTGTTGGGGTTACCTTATGTTTCTCCAAAATAGTTGAATAATAGTTTGCAAATGTCATGTAGTAATAATTTTAGATAAATGAACAAAAAGAATAA
>JBCAUI010003685.1:0-10303 GCA_038406195.1 Haplosyllis anthogorgicola
ATTTAAAGTTTAAACTGCAATTAGGAATGAATTTCATCCCAGGGAGCATAATTGAGACCAGGGATCAAATGAACCCCAATCGTGTTTGAACCATGGCCCTAACATGCTCCTCATGTTTGGAATGAATTTCGTCCAGCATGAATTTCATCCTGGTACAACGTAACCTGGTCCGGCTATTGATGGAGCTGTTGTGTGATGGTGTTTTGGCGTGATGTTCAGATATCTATTGATGGAGCTGTTGTGTGATGGTGTTTTGGCGTGATGTGTTGATTGAGCTGTTGTGTGATGGTGTTTTGGCGTGATGTTCAGATATCCGATCCGTTCTTATGAGGATTTCTGAGTCACGAGATTAATATTTTCAGGATTAAGTTCTTCCAAATTCCGAAATTACTAGACATCATACTTTATTTTTAACGAAAGAAATTTCGAATATTTTTGTTATCGCTATTCTAGCGATATAAACTAACCTTTCACATATACCCTGAACAGTTTTTTCAACATTTTCCCTTCTAAATGTTGCTTATACCATTTCTTGTAAATTGTCAGAGATTGATTTTTTATAATTTTTCTTGTGGTTATTCAGTTCCTCTGGGGAGTCACCTGTGCTCTCTATTTTGAACCTGGTGCTTTGCCTTTGAAGGACATTAGTGTGCACCTTGTGGTGTTTACAGTAGAATTGAGGACTTTTCTTTTCTGTCTTACAAAATAGGTAATATTGGCAGTGGCCATTAATAATAGACACTATCAAAATATTCCCTTCAGCTCATTTAGTCTTAGTTCCCAGAATTTTCACCAATAGGAAGTAGACTCTCCCCTGAGGCATACTGGGAAATCGCACATAAAACCATGGCTGTTTAAATTAAAACCATCAATAATACAGAGCACTGGTCTGGCACAGAAGGCGCAAGGTGTTTTCTTGCTTCTGGGAGCAGACACCTCTGTGTACTGCTACAGACAGTAAAACTCTTTCATAAGTGATGAACTTTGCAACTGTAAAAGTAAAAAGAAAAAGTGTAAAATGGAGAGTTGTTCTCCTCTGGAGAAAGTAAATTCTTATTTTTCTTTGGAGAGAGAGATAGAGAGAGAGAGAGAGAGAGAGAGAGAGAGAGAGACAAACAGACAGACAGAGAGGCAGAAGATAAGAGAGAATAAGACATATAAGGGAGAAACAGGTGGACAGGTACACTGAAAAGTGCCACTAGCACACAGAAAAGGGAAAGAGCATTGAGGTAAATCTACAAGACAACAAACTGTTTGCTTTTGAAAAGTGAAAGAGCAAAATGACAAGTTATCCTCTGAGCATAATGCTTTGAACAGTTCTTCAGACACAGGTTGTTCTGTGGTTGATGTGGTAATTTCCCTGAGAGACTGAACACTTAACTGTATTGTCCCCATTGATCTAATCACATGTAATCACACTAACTCTGTTACCAGCAGATTGGAACAGGATTACCAATTACCTAGTAACCACTCCTCTCAACATGTAAAGCAAACAACACAAGTGAAACCCTCCCTGCTGGGGACCATTACAAAGCTAATTGACAAAGCAAAATGCTGCAGGAATTTACAAGAGTGCCTGCAATAATACTTGGTTTACATTTGTCTGTATATTTGTGTGTTTTTATGTGTTTCTATCTGTGTTTTTCTGCTAATAAAAACACAAGGGAAAAGCGTTTCTGCTGCTTGGAAACAATTAGAACACTAATTGCCAAAACTAGTTACCATAACTTCTGGTGAACAGAAGTTGCATCATTTGATTTTTGTCTGTTTGTCTGTCAGAAGTGTGTTACATGTAAAGTAAACAACCCTTCCTCCTTCTGGGGATAGTTACTATGCAGAATGACAAAAGCTAACCACTGGAGGAATTTACAAGAATACCAGTAATAATATTTGGTTCACATATATGTATATTTGAATATTTGTCTGCTTGTGTGCGGTCAGTATGTTTATCTATCTATCTCCGTCTCTCTGTCTCTCTCTGTCTCTGTCTTTCTAGCTGTCTGTCCGTCTGTTTGTCTGTCTGTGTTTGTCTGCCAATAGTAACCCCTTCCTTATACTGAGGAACAAAAGTTATCTGGTTGAAGAATTTACAAGAATCACGTTTGTTGAGTGCCTTTCACAACTGTCTGTCTGTTTACATGTCTAAGTTTGTTTCTGTGTGTGTGTGTGTCTGTCTGTCTGTGTGTCTGTCTGTCTGTCTGTCAGTCTGTCTGTCTATCGCTTGCCACACCAAGAATAAACTCTGGCTCTATGAACACTTGAAAGGCCAAATGACAAAACTAACTTGAGGAACTGACAGTAAAGATAACTGCCTTTATCTCCCACATGTTTATCTGTCTTCCTTTCTCTGTAAATTTTCACCCACTGGGGACAAATTTAGAACGCCAATTGCCAGAGCAACTGCTTGAATTCAAGTTATGGGAAAACTAAATCTAGTGTTTGTCTACACATTTGTGCCTGTTTTTTTGTCAGACCATCTTTCTGTTTCCAGATACAGACAGACCAAACTGAATCTATAAAAAACACCAATAGAACAGAGTGTAAACTTTTACTTCCACTAATAAAATGACCTAATGTATGACACCAAATAAAAATACATCCTAAACTTATTTTATTTTTCACAGTTAGTCCAAATTTAACACAGTAACTGGACATACAATACCTAACGATTAACATGCATTGAATACACTGGTTCCGTGTCACACTACTCAAGAAATGAAAATGGCTTTGATTTCCTTATCATATTTCACTTCCATTAACTTTATGAACTCCACACAGTGTGTCACATCCAGGCACCGCGTAGGTTGACCCCGTGGAGAGTACAGATATTTAATGTAATGTATTTTATAAAGTGGTTTGTACAGAATAAAGTGTCTTGTTACTTCACAGTGACAGTAGATTGACGTAGATCCAGGGCAGAGGACTGAGCTGAGCGGAATAATGTGTCGTGTCTGTTCAACAACAGAATCAAGAACAGCACTGAGGAACCAACAACACAACCAATTGAACAATCAGAACCCACAACACAGCCAATCAAATTCACCAGAACAACAGACCCAGGAACGCAACCATCAGAACCAACAACACAACCAAAACAACCATCAGATGCAACAATACAACCAACATTACCAACAACACACTCATCAGAACCAACAACATAACCATCAGAACCAACAATAACACAACCATCAGAACCAACAATAAGACAACCATTAGAACCAACAATAACACAACCATCAGAACCAACAATAACACAACCATCAGAACCAACAAAACAACCATCAGAACCAACAACATAACCATCAGAGCCAATAACACAACCAACAACACAACCAAAAAAATCATCAGAATCAATAATACAACCAACAGAACCAACAACACAACCAGCAGAACAACTACACAAACAACACAACCGACACCTCCTGTTCCAATGCCTAATCGTTTCCCTTCGCTTACTCCCTTAGCCTACTCTCTCCAATCCATTCTACTGGCTTTTACATTTGGTGGACAACATTACCAATTCGTATTTGAACCAATGCACAAAACTTTCACTGAGCACTGTGTTTGATGTATGACTGATATGAGTGTTGAAACCACTTAGACTGCACATAGATCCAGTCCTGGATACACAGATCTGGATGAATACATTACACACATAGAGGCATAGCTCTACACATAGATAGATACCATATACAGAAGCTGAGCACATCTATCAGTAGGATTTAAGCTCCATCATTCTACACATAAATTTTTCTTTGTGAATCCACGTGGATTACGCGTTCTTGCTGTTTGCATCAGAAACGTCTCCTTTTCTAGATGTGTAGCATCTGCATCCGATCCTTCTGATGTTCCATTGGATGTGTAGCATATGTTATATTTCCTCACATACGCGACTCGAAAGTGTTTATACGCCTTAGCAGACGCCTGACGGTCGAGAGCGGATAATTGTGGAGTTCTGTGTGTTGAAATTTACTTTCTGTATTCCTTTTTTTGTGTGCATCACAAAATATTTGTACTACTACTTTTACACAATGAAATATTTTAGCGCGTTGTCATAAAACCTCTGATTGCATCATGTTCAAATGGGTCTGCTTTAGGCCTTTTCTCGGCGTATAAAAACCTACATGAACCAACCAATGGCTACACAACTAACTTTCCGTGTAACCCTCAAGGATCATACGGTTTGCACGATGCATCAGCCCGTCTGACGTTACACTATACCTCATGACACTTTGTCGATACGACACTTGGTGCTTTGGGGCTGATAGGTGAAGGGACATTTATCAAATGTGTCAACCTCATGCCTCCCATAATGTAAATTTTGCAGGAATATATGATTTGCAGACACCTTAAATTTCAAGAAGGCAACAATAATGGCACTCTGGCAGGCTGGAATAAAAATGATTTGTTCTTGAAACCCCGCCCCCGTTTTGGACAATTCAGCCATCAATGGTAGTTTACCATCACCATACTCTTAAGCAGGAACTCACCGGAGAGCTCACCCAACTTGGTGTGAGTTATCCTTCGAATGAGTCATCGCCTCGTGGTGGGCAACTCTACATCTCATACTGGGCCACCACACTATCATGCCTTGTCAACATTCTCTGGTACCAATTTCACACCTTGTGAGGCTGTGATTTACCCCGATGGGAACAGCGCGACCACCACTTAAACGCTCTACCCTTTGTACTTCACATCAACCACAACAATTCCAGTTCACTTTTCAATAACCACTACACCATGGAGATCACTGTCAAAACATTTCTGAATCCTTGGGAGACAAATGACCCAAGACGTAGAATCTGGTGATTTCTCTTTCTACGAGGACTTTATTTAATTACGTTTATCGGATTAAGACGTGAGAAGTGACGGCAGAAACAGCATTCAGTTAGTGTTGTTAGTGACGTTAAGTTGCACGAGCTTCACGTTTTATTAGACGAAATCACCAGATTCTTCGTCAACACTAAACTTAACGTTAAACTGGTCAGTGTTACGTCACTACTGACGTAGAATATGGTGATGTAATATCGGAACGTGAAACTAGACCTCACAATTTTTCCCTGCTGTAACACACACATGACTAGACGAAAAAGACGTGTAGCTTGAACTCGCTAAGAACAAAAGAACGTTAATGGAGGACTGACGGGTTTTGTGATCAAACTTCAAGCGGAGAATCTTATCAAAGTGACGTGGTGGGAGTGGAAGGAAAAATGAAACTATTGTTCATCATCTCTTTTAAGGGTTTAAAATACTTATACATGGTAATTTTTAAATAGCCTTATTACTTAAGGTGGAGACACCTCTTAGTGACACAAAACGCAATGTGGTAGCCCAGTAAGATTCTAATTCAGACACAATCATAATTCAGCATGATGTATATTTTAAGGGAATAACAACCGTATCCAGAGGCGAAAAAAGTGACTAGTTGAAGTGTTAATTTCACTTTATTCTAAACCACTGCCATCCTAGCGTCTTTTTCACTTATCAAATAGGTCCCCACGACCTATGAAATAGGAACAACCTTCTCATTAAAAACTTCTCAACATTGATAGGCGGATAAACATCTCAGGACAATCACAAAATCAACCATGTAATCCTCAATAAAGGCTCCAGTAAGTGCTTAAATAGTCCTGAACCCTCCCCAGGCGTCAGTCTCTGTCTGTGTTCTTTAGGAGAAGAGAATGACTCCCGAAACCTTAGTGCCGCACCAGAATGCAAATTGAGCTACTTATGGACAATAAGCTCAGAGCATCAGACTGCTGTACAGTTATTAAATGTCCAGTGTGCCAAAACACATTGTTATACCTGTGCTGTGTGGTTAGATTGCTTTTGTCTGTTGTCTGTTTGTCTGTTTGTCTGCCTGTCCCTGTTTCTCGTCCCTCTGCACACAACCTGCAGTTTGATGATCTTACAGCATCACTCATGTAGAGCTATTAAATGTTACGTCATGGGCACAAGGATACACAGTGTCGTGCCAACTATGTGGTGAATGTGCGCTGTCTCTGTCTCTGTCTCCCTGTCTCTGTTTCTGTCTCTCTGTCTCTGTCTCTCTGTTTCTGTCTCTGTCTCTTTGTCTCTGTCTCTCTCTGTGTCTCTCTCTGTCTGTCTGTGTGTGTGTGTGTGTGTATGTGTGTGTGTGTCTGTCTGTCTCTGTCTCTCTCTGTCTGTCTGTCTCTCTCTCTGTGTCTCTCTCTTTGTCTCTCTCTTTCTTTCTGTGTGTGTGTGTGTGTGTGTGTGTGTGTGTGTGTCTGTCTGTCTCTGTCTCTCTCTGTCTGTCTCTCTCTCTGTGTCTCTCTCTGTCTGTCTCTGTGTGTCTGTCTGTCTGTCTCTGTGTGTCTATCTGTCTCTGTGTGTGTGTGTGTGTGTGTGTGTGTGTGTCTGTCTGTCTGGCTCTCTCTCTCTCTCTCTCGCACTGCAGAGTTTCCTGTCACATTGCCATCCTGCATTCTCTGAAAAGTTTGCTCAGCTCTCAGCACTTTGTTTCACACTCCTCGTTGAGTGGCTTGTGACTTTACTGGTGAGGTGCAATCTGGTGACTTGCTGTTCTATTCACAAGGGCCAATTTACTTTCCAGAACCAACTCTTGAAACACTATGAGGAAACGTATCGCTGCTGCATATGCTTGAAGTAGAATCACAATTCACCACTTCAGACGTGTAAGGCGAGGTAAAACGTGTTACTTGGCCTCACTAAACCGTGGAATGCAGGAAATGAGTTGAAGTGGACCTTACCATGCAGCTCTGTGAGGCGTTAGGTATTCATACACTATAGTAAGGAAAAGACGCAATGCGTGTAATGTACTGTACCTTATTTTGTTAATGGACTGAGGTTGCGCCACTGGTACCCAAGGTTCGGTTTAGGTCTTCGCACATAGAACCCATTGCCATTTACAGACTGATGATCATTTATTCTATAAGCATTATGTACTCACCATTGTCTCAAGTTTGTTCTATTTCTTCTAAACTATTTTGGACCAAAGTCGACATTATGGTGCCGATGGTACTCTCTGTTTCGGACTCTGTAGCTCTGCTCATGGTCTTTAAAGCCACTGTGGATCTGTTAATTGCACGCTCACCCACTTGCATGCTTTGACCCTCAGAGTCACTTCTGATCTACGCCACCTTTCTGCTCAGTAGGAGCGTTCACTGTATCAGGGTGTTAGCATGCAGCCAATTACACTTCTAATATACCTTTAAAGATAGGGAAGCTTGGTGTTTTTATCTGGGAGCTGAGTTGTTTGCATAAACACTGACTTCTGTAAACTACTATGTCTATTTTTTTTTTGGAAATCACTAGAATTTACTTGGGCATCCAAGACGTGTAACTTGACCTCGCTAAGGAGATAAGTGAACACGTAGAATTCCCGCCGAGAGAACAAAACCAAAGTCACGAGAAAAATGTCACGTGAAAATGTCAGGTTGGTAGAAATGTCACAAACTCTCCAGGGCTGAGAAAAACAACTCTCTTTTCTGCAGAAAAATAACTATTTGTGTAATTTGCTTCGAGTTCACAACAGAGGGTACCAGTAGCCCCATAAAATGGACCCTGACCAACAAAGCTTTGGACAACAAAAATCTGCAGCATTTGGGCAGAGCAATAACCAAAACAGAAGGTACCAATGGTTTAATAAAATATGCCTTGGCCCGCAAATATTTTTAAAAAGAAAAGACTACTTTTGTAGCACTTGGTCAGAGCAATGTTACCAGATTCTACGTCAACAATTAATTGTGACGTCAGTCAAAGTCAATAGCTGAGTAACGTCATTGTGAGACGTAGTGTCTGCTCCAAAACTACGTCACTATGAAATGTAAACGTCACGTCAACATGAGCTAACGTCATCAAATAGCACTGACTAGAAATAGATGCATTTTATCTTTCTGCTATTTCAGGAAAAGGTTAACGCAATAGTAGATTTCCCTGAGTCAATCTACTTTTGTATGTGTTATACAACAGCTGTTTGAGGCTGAATGTCTCAGTGAGTTAAATGAAGTGGCAGCTAAAACATTTACTGTTTCTGGAAAAAAGCAGTTTCAAGGTCTGGATGAAGTTGTGAGAACTATCTATTGTCACATCGGCTAATCTATTTGTATCTGTATAACTCTAAATGTAGAGAACTATCTTACCAAATTGAAGCAGCCATGGTGAGGTAAATGAACTTGTAATCATGTATTGTAGGTGATATTCTGTTACTTACCAGTTGGGTTGTATTGTCTTTGAAAGCAACAAATTAAATGAAATCGCCATTCTGCTACTAGCTGATCCATGGAATAATGCCACAGGCGACCATTGTTGTGGTTGATTCCCAAACATTGGACAATGCATCAGTAAATCACAGCCTTGCTGCACCAAGGCGTTAAATTGGCACCAGTAACCGTTGGTAGGATAGGTTTGTGTGCGCCGGCCATGAATGAGATGTAGAGGACACCTGTTCCTATCAAAGTTGGATGAAACACCAACTTGGAAGTTAAAGGTTGTAAGCTGCAATTGACAAGCAAAACTCTCAATATGGATATTTATGTCAGCCATGCCGTATGCACGCTTACACCTCTATTGGTGGAAAAGGCAGATGTTGCACCAGATGTGAACTTTGGGATTATAGCACACAAGCAAGTAAGAGTGCAGGCGACAGATCCACCCTGACTTTAAAACCCATGGGAAGGTCACACGAAGTCCAAGACAGGGGTAATCAGTGGCCCCACAAATAGACCCTGGTCCAATAAAAATAAATAAATAAAAGAAAAAATCTCGAATAACTTTACGCCTATATCCCTTATTCCAGCACCTTTTTCTCCTTAAACACAGACTGTTCTCACCTCGTCCTTGGAGAGCGTAATGAAGCGAGAGTCAGAACCATCGTTGTCCCGTCGGCAACTCTGAGCGAATCTCCGCGAGTCTACTTCGCGACCAAACCAGGCGTGAAGCTCTCTTATTGCGCGCCTCAAGCTAATAGACATGTAGCCCGTGTTTGCTTTCGTTGCTTTTCAGTTCTTTTCCACTCTTTTCTACTCTTTTCCTCTGCGGAAAATGTCTGATTGATCTGACCGCGGATAACTATTTTGTGTACTGTGGCCTTCATGCTGGAATATTTTGGTATCTGCATGCATCTTGAACATGTACTCAGATATGCAAATCGTGTGACACTAACAGCATTGCTTTTGCATGAGGAATATTTAGTGTGACAAAAAAGTGAATTGCTTGATCTTTACCAATAAGAACGGAAAAGAGCGCATATGCGACGAAAGTTAACAAGTCTACACACTAAATAGTGCTGGGTGCATTGCGAGTTGAAGTAACCACATTCTACGTCAACATGTAAGACAAATCTGAAATCACCGAAGTTTACCTGTGCGGCAAACCTAACGCCACACTTAACACAGACCTTACGTCTGACTTTGGGGTGGAATCTGGTGATTTTCTTGGTGTACTTTCTAATAGTGCTGTTCTGATTTGCCTACATGAACAGGCTGAAGTCTTAAACCTATTGCACTTGATATATCGCCTTTTTGCACTGATAGTACAACAAAGGATGGTTTACAATTTTTTAACTTTCCAGCCAGGAACTCACCTTAGAACTCACCCAACCTTGGTGTGAGCTAACACTCAAGTGAGCCATCACCTCATGGGGGTGAAATCACGTGTCGCTGCAGGCTGTTACCATCCTGTATCAGTTTTACACCTTGGTCTGGTGAGGCTGTGATTCATTGATACACTGCCGTCTCTACCCTGTCTGGGAATTGAACCAGGTCCCGTTGGTGGTGAAACTTTGTGCTAACCACTGCGCCATGGGTCTCACATCACATCGAATTCCTCCTCAGCTGGAATCGTAACATCCCCGAGGTACTCAGGTGGAATCTGGAGATTTCCTTGGAGTTCTTTAGTTATTCGTCCTGCACTGTTTCTTAAACATGTACAGGACAGAGAAAATTTTAAACTCTGCATTACTGATGTCAAGTTACACGATGGATTTCCATAGATTTTAATTGTGCTGTTAAGCATCGAAATTATCCCAAATGAAAATCACCAGACTCTACTTCAGCAGTAATCTTAAGGTCATTGTCCGTCGGCTGCTCCAGGTGAATCTACTTCCGAACCAAACCAAACGTGAACTCCATCTTACTGACGAAGCCTCGAGCTACTAGTGGTGTTGCCTTCTGAATATGTTGTTGTATGTCTGAAGAGATTAGTGAGGTCAAGTTACACGTTCTTATCCATCCGTACAAAGTGGGTTCATGTCAATCCGATAAATGTATTACTTGCGTGAAGTAAGTACTTTTCGACAGTATCACACTGTCCTCATCAGCTT
>JBCAUI010003707.1:0-10302 GCA_038406195.1 Haplosyllis anthogorgicola
AGTAAAACAGACTGACTATTTTAGAGATACTTTGACATTAGTATAGTTTCAAGATTGCACCGCTACAACGCAACACTACCTTTTGCTTTTGATTGATTTATTTACTTCAAACACCACTAAGGCTAATTAATTTACATAGATACATTGTTACTAGATTATATGTACCATTGATGTATAATGTATGATGTAATTATAGAACACAAAGTGAAAACTGACAATTAATCACTTCCTGCAACAAAAATGATTAAACAAACACAATAGGGATAAAAGGGGATGCATACGGTTGATATCAAGGATATGCAAAGTTATTCACTCACACTATCCTTAAGTGTTTGTAGTAGCATCAGGTTGGTGGCACAGGTGGCCTATTGTCTTAGCTGCTCATGCCAATAGCTGCTGCTGTGGCAGGAGTTTGTTTTTAGTGTGTTCTCATCTATTGTCGATGGAATGTGGAACTTTTGACTGTCTATTCAGCAGGCAGATGCCAGCTGTATTGTGCCTGGGGTGACTTGTTTGTTCTCGCCTAGTTATCAATTGTTTGTGGCTGGAGCAAATCTGGAATGTTTGCTCAACTGCTGCTTGTGGTGAACTCTTGGTGCCTGGGGTGGCGTAAGCTCACAGCATATCTACAACACTGGTCACCTAAGAAGCTGGTTAGCCTCTTCTATAGGTTGTGGATAGTGGCTCCTGGTTGAGATACCTTGCCTCACTGGTAATCTCCTATCTGCCTGGGCTGCTCTGCTCATCTTGGCATGCAAAATTGTCAAATTTTTGCCATCATTGATGGATTTTGCAGGAAACTTGTAGATTTTGATGAACTTTAGTGAGTTTTCTCTGGAATTGCCGTCCTTTACACGAAATTTGGTAGATCTGTGCTGTATATCTTTAACATCTTTGCAACTTGAGAGCAATTTGTTTCAATGCTACTCTCATTGATCTCTGTTTTCATAGAGATTTTCCTTCCTCACCAAATCCTTAACATTGCCCAGATTCTCCACCAAATTTTCTGACGAGTCCCTCTGTGTTTTGCAATACCAAGAGAGACTCTCTTGCTGATGGGCTGTGCATGTGTGCATGCCAATGGGGAAATGTCTTACTCTGCTTAGCACTTACATATACACAGATCATAAGGGTCCTACATTGGCAAGGATCCTGTTCTCTATTTCTGTTGCTATTACTTGAAGCGGTGGTGGCTTTTAACTGAATAAGGTACAACAAGAGTATCCAGTGAATGTTTCTTTGGAATGTGAAGTCCTTTTATTGCTTGCATAGGTTAGAGTTGCATATAGATGATAATGAAACATTCAAGTTCAAGTTGCACAAAAAATTTCTGTGTTCAATAAATACAATTCATAAAGTCAAATGTCATGAACACAATAAGAGGCAATTATAAACTTGTAGTAAATTATGAGCTTGTAGTAAATTCTGAACAATGAACCCTAATTACAATGGGTTTTATATGTAGATAAGTGAGACACTCATTGGTGGGTGCTGAAGCACTAGAGCATCTCAGTTAAGCTGAGCTGAAGCTTTATGCATGCTGTACTGCACACTTACTAATGCTGACACGTAGTGTCAGATATAAGGAAATTTACTGCCACAGGAGCCTATCCTATGCTCCGGAGGTAGATCCATACTAAAGTATCACTGAACATTATTACATTAAATATGATAAATGGGACCATTCACATGTCAATGTCAATTATTCAAATGGAAATAACACCAATCTATTTGATGGAATCTTATGTACAAGCCTCAATATCTCAGTCAGGAGAACATCTGTCTGTGGACTGAAAGGTACCCAGTTCAAATCCAGCTAGGAATTTTGGAAAAAAATTTAATTAGTTTTTTAAATTTTAATCATAATAAAAAATTAATGACTTTAAAATCAAACAATTCTATTCCAAGTAACAGAGAAAGTAAAATTAATTAAGGATTAGACAAAAACATAAAAATGTTCTGTAAGACATGCTTAACATGCTTTTTAACATGTTAATATCCTGGATTGTGCCTGGTCATGATTTACATGTGTACAATTTGTGTAAACATGCTGATGGCCTGCATGCCAAATCTATTCTTGATTTATTTTATGCTCATTCCTTACATTGCTATTCAAATAGAAATAGCACCAATCTATTTAATTAAATCTTGAAGCCTTATGTGGAAGCCTCAATAGCTCAGTCAGGAGAGCATCTGTCTGTGGACTGAAAGGTACCAGCTTCCAAATTCTTTTTATTTTTTTTTTTACAATACTTGATTTATCATGTGGGACATTTGTACTTGAAAAGGGTTCAAGGCTAAAGCAACTGCCAACCTATTGTGGTTACCTAAGTAAAGCATGAAAGGTCACTCATGATATTTTGTGTATTGTCATTCATTGACAACAGCTGCAACTAAGAAGTTCAGTTGACATTCACTGTGTATTCCATTTAGGGGTATTGGTTAATTCACTGAACCATAGTTTTTCCTTTTTAGCCGAGTAAAGTAATACTAACTCATCATAATTATAATAGTAGTACTCATTTTATGTTTGTAAGGTAAGAATAATTGGACAGATTTTTTGTTTCCTCCCTTATCCTAATTCTACCCTAATCTGGTTGATATAATAGTTAACTTAGCCATGAGTGGAGCGGATGGTAGCATCTTAGAGTCTGATGTGCATCATGGCTTTGAAGTTCCTAAAACTCCTGGATTTTGATATTTGTCTTTACCTCCAGAGGGTCATTCTACTCATCATAAGGTGAATGCACCTGCTCAGATGTACAATCAGGTGTTGCAGATTGTTGATCAATTGCCTCCTAATGCATTACAACATTTGGTGGAAGATCTAGCCAGGAAGCAAGGACTTCAATTGGTAGCTGAAAGGCCAGAACCAGGAGGAGTTCCTGCTACTAGAGTACCACATTTGTCATCAATACATCCAGAACCTTCAGTGCATGAATCTTTTGTACATGCTTGCTCTGCACTAGTTCAGGAAATGGTGACTAAGGGAGTTCTTAAAGGCAGGGTACCCAAGGTTGATATTTTTAATGGGGATCCATTGACTACTAAGATTCCTTTTGTTTTGTGGGAACAAAAGGTAATGTCATGGGAAGGGCAGTTTACTGATGCTGCAATCAAAGAAGCTATTACTAACTCTGTTAAGGGTAGACCTCATCAGGATATTGCTATTTTACTAGCCCAAGCTCATTGGAAAGAGTTGGTTCAAACTTTGAGAAATAAGTACCAAACAGCAGCTAGTTATGATGTATTGATGAGTGTTTTTTATGGTTTGGTCATGGATGAGAAAGATGATTGTGCGTCCTATAGTACTAAGCTGGAACAACAGTTGAAGCATGTAGCCAATAAATTTCCAGGGAAGTTTGATGATGATAAATATTGAGCTCTCTCAAAGAAAAGATTCTTTCATGGTATTCCTGAGAATATTAGGACTAACACAAGGAGTTTGTACAATGATTCAAGTGTTAAATATCAAGATCTATTTGCTTTTGCTAGGTCTATTGAAGATGAGAGAAATGCACATGAGAAGAATGATGATAGACAGAGTAAACCTAAACTAAAGGTTTCTGCTATTAAAGTTTCTGGTGATTCTGATATGAAGAAGTTGCAACATATGTGTAACCAAACTTCTGCTGAAATACAGGCTATGCAAAGGACAGTGAAAGAACTCACTAAAGCCATTGGAAAACTACAACAAACCCATCCTTCTTCAGTTACTTCAGCTACAATTACTACTGATACTGTTGATGAAGGAGCTGCTGCTGCTACTACAACTACACCTAGGGATAGAGGTGGTGGTGGTAGAGGTTTTAGAGGAGGATACAGAGGTAGAGGTAGAGGTAATTGTGGTACTGGTCTTATGCTATGTTACTTTTGTAGGAATATTGTCTCTCCAGATGAAGCTAATCATAAGATCCACTCTACAATGATGTCAAAAGTACCTTTTGGATTAATCATAAGTCTGGTGATACTTCTACATCAGCTGCTCAGGAAAACTGAAGCAGGAATCTCCTGAAGGGGTGCAGGATATTCCTGAAACAACTCAAACACCTCCACCAAAATTCAAAATTAATTCACAAGGGTTTAGACAAGGTTTTAGGAAAAGGAAAGGGGACTTACCTTTTGAAATTGAAACTGACATTAAAGTGAAGAAGGTTAATAGACAAGCTAACTTCACTAATCCAGATCCTTGGGCAAGATTGATTGGAAGATCAAATGAGGAAGAAAGATGGTAAACTTAGGTTTTGCATTGATCTAAGGAAGTTGAATCAAAGGACTATCAAAGATTCTTATAGTCTTCCAAGAATTGAACAGGTTCTTGATAATCTCTTGGGATCTGAAATTTTTAGTACTTTGGATTTGAAAGCAGGTTATTGGCAGGTTGAAATGGTAGAAGAATGTAAACCTTTTACAGCTTTTAGCTGTGGTCCTTTGGAGTTTTATGAATGTGAAACAATGCCTTTTGGTGCCACGAATGCTCCTGCTACATTTCAGAGACTCATGGATAATTGTTTGGGTGAGCTTAACATGAGTTGGTGTATTGTCTACCTGGATGATATTATCATTTATAGTTCTGATCCAGCCTCCCATATTGAGAGACTGGAAGCTGTCTTCAAGAAACTCCAAGCTGCTGGTTTGAAACTTAAACCTTCCAAGTGTTCTTTCTTCAAAAAGAAGATTGGCTACCTTGGTCATATTGTTTCTTCTGGGATTCAGACAGATCCAAAGAAGGTTGAAACAGTTAGGAATTGGCCTGTACCTACTAGTGTCTATGATGTGAGATCATTTCTTGGATTTATAGGAGAAAGGAGAGTTATCAAGGATTTTAGCAAGAAAGCTAAACCTTTGAGGAATTTGTTGCAAGGATTAGAATCTCAAAGCAAGAAAGTAGCAAAGAAAACTCCTGTACCTTGGGGTAAAGTTGAACAAGGTTGTTTTGACTTGTTGAAAGAACTATGTTATGAAACTCCTATTTTAGCTTAACTGATCATAAGTTGCCTTTTATTCTTCATACAGACAGTATTACTGATGGATTAGGTGCTGTTCTGTATCAAGTACAAGGTGATGAGAAAAGGGTGATAGCTTATGCATCTAGAAGTGTGAACAAAGAAGCTAGATATCCAGTGCACAAGTTGGAGTTTCTGGTGATGTGGCACTTTACAAAATCCAAGAATTCCTCTGTCTTCATCAAAGAGTTTTCATTGGAAGCTATAGATGGTTCACTCTCCAATTTAGAAAGATCTCTAGTACTTAATTCAGTAGCTTTAGTCTCTTGACTATCAGTAGAATCTGCTTCTAATGGAACAATATACTTGGAATCAAGTGTCACATCAGTATCCAACAATACCTCACTCTGTGAAGGAACAGTTAATTCTACCTTAGAATTAGTTGAATCCCTACCAGGATCAGAAACAATTTTATCTTCTTCCAAAGAAACATGTTCAGAAACTGGAGGTGTAGTATCTACTACTTCATTCCTATGTTCCCTATGTTCTCTACCAGAGGCTAAGTCAACATCAACTACACTGTTATGATCTTCATCTGGTTCACTATCTGAAGGTTCCTCAGATTTAAAATCAATTCCTAGAGGCAACAACAAATTTCTGTGGAGAACTCTTTCTCTACCATCCTTGATTCCAAGTATATTGTTCCATTAGAAGAAGATTCTACTGATAGAGTGAACCATCTATAGCTTCCAATGAAAACTCTTTGATGAAGACAGAGGAATTCTTGGATTTTGTAGGAGAGAAGACTGAATCTCAAGTTGAAGTTGTTGATTCTAAAGATGTTTCAGATCCTGTTAGTATTACAGAGAGCCAATTCAGCTCAGTGATGTCTTATCATGAGGGAGATGATTCTTCATGGCTGGTCAATATGAAGCCTAAAGAACCAGATTCTATTGAAGTTGTGAGTGTTACTGATCAAGGTAATGATATTTCAGATGAATCTTGGGACATGCTTACCTTTTGGGGAGGCGGGAGTATGTCATGGAGTAGCTTTTTCCATGACTTTTTGCTAAAATAGTTACTAAAGGGTTAAGTTCAATATTTGTATAGGGATTACATTAGGTTATTGAATTGCACCTGGATCATTCTATTTTGGGTCAAATTGTATGAAATTGATAGAAATAGTATTTCTTTTAGCCAAAGGAGACCAAATTCTCTGTCCAAATTGGTCACAGTTGATTTATTACAGTTCCAGTTGAATGATTTCAGTCACACTCAGTTGATTTCACTATATCTCATGCCTAGATGCCCAAGTTACATACCCCAGTTGTCCTTATATGGCCATATGCATAGCAACAGTGTATCTATGCTAGAATGCTACTGTAGGCTTTCAACATGATCATTGGTTATGTTGGGATCTTCTCCATTTCATTGGTCAAAATTTGCCAGTACATCAGGTGCATTAGGCACAAAAGGGTTATCCAGGGTATATTCAGCCAGTTTGGTAATTTTCCACTCCATATATGGTATTGATCAGGGGGGGATTGACCATATTTGGTCATATCACATGGCCAAGGAGCAGGGTTTGGCCACCCCAGGCCCTGGGCTCTTCACTTTTGGTAAATCTACAGCCTTGGTAACATCTGTGAGGCAATGTGTGAAACTTTGTTTAATTTCTTTGGCACATGGATGGAAACACTGGACAGTCTTTGGTTGGTATTCTATACATTAGTGTGTCATTATTATTGTTATTTATTTGTGTGCAGGGTATTTTAGGCTATTTTTTATGATATTATTGCAGTTCGTGAACTTTTGGGTTATTTTCAGTTGTTTCTGATAGAAACACCTGAAGTTTTTTGGTTTAATTTAGCTTGTGTGTCATATTTATGCATATCCAGTACAGGATAACCTGATTCTACTTCAAATTTGGTTCATTTCATTACTTTTTCTTAAATGCCAATGAGTTCAATTGAATTTGCCACATGAGTAATATTCCTACATCAATAGTCAGGGGTATATCCTGGGGATTCCTGAACAAGGAATACTGCTTGCATTCATTTTAAACACATTGTGGTCAATGTGACCAGATTCCAAATTATGTAAATTGGCTTTGCATGTTAAGAATCAGTCCCAAATGCCTCAAATATTACAGTCTATTCGTGTTCAGTCCATATTTCATGCCAGAAACCAGTAATTGATGAAATACTTTGCATTCACCTACTTTTACATGTTAATATCCCTGTATCAATTTCTCAAAATATTGTTTTATTGCAGATTGTCCAGTTGTACTGGTCAACTCAGTTTTCATTATGTATTTGTACCATATTGTTGAATGTTGGAAAATTTCAAGTAATGCAATAAATGTTGAAATCAAAGTTATATGCTTTGTTTCTCTCTTTGCAACCGCTCCAGCCCCAACCGTACTGTAGCAACCTCGACATAAATTAGTGTAATCAGTTATAATGAATAGAAATATATATTTTTTAAAACAACAAAATGTCATTGTGTGACAAGTACATAAGGTGGGCCTGTACGGTTATTGGCTAACCAGCCCGCCTACGTATTGCTTGGCAGCTGCTGTTGTGTATAAATTTAGCTTCCTCTATTCTGGGTCTCTTGTGCCAAGTGCGGGGATTATGTAGGTAAGCTGAGGTAAAGTAGGCGGAGCTTGTGGGCAACAGCAAGGGGCGCCTGCTTGACCCCTAGCAATTGGGAGGAAATAAATGACCTCAAAATGATAAATCAGACTAAGATTGGTTGAGTTTCCTGCGGGGGTAAAGTTGTAACCCACTGCAGAAACTTGTTAGATGTGGCAATTTAACTCACAAAAAAGACTTTACTTTACTTTCTGTTTGACGAAGTGGAATCATCGCGTTTTTCAGTCAATCTAACAACTAAATTGTTTTGCTGCTTCTATTTTCAGCCTAAACAAATCCACATTGTGTTATTTAGACCTGAGGACCCAGCTTTGTCACACTAAATGACATCAAGGAAGCTGTCAGCTGAAGAAGAAGAAGAGATTCCTTAATGGAGTTGGAGACACGTTAATTTAATGGAAGAATTTCATTTAAATTAGTGGTTTCCTTCTCATTTAGTCCTGATTTATTAGGCTTTTGTTTGTTAATTGCAATCAGGGGAATAAAGAACCCTTGTAGTTAGCAACTGACAAAACATGTTCCAGTCAAAAAGTTAAATCATCAGTCTTCTACATGGAAGTGGATGTGTTTACACGCCAAAAGACAAGATTAATTTGCTCTTATGTACACATCAAATTTGCCAGCCATGAACTCACCTGAGAGCTCACCAAAGCCTTAGTAATACGATCAAGAAGTAGCTGATATCAATTGCAGGGCCAGCGCACAATTCTGTCCTACTGAGGACTGGTGCCAACTTTACACCATGGTTTGGTGAAAAACTGAATGAGGATTCCAAGAATTGTTAAGACAGGGCCAAATAGTCGCAATGTTCTATTTAAAATATGTAATTTGATGGAAAAGATGAACATTTAAGGAGGATGTGATATTATGAGTCTAATTCATAAACTGACTGTCGCAAAGAATATTCTCACAAACAAAATGACTAGTTTCATCCTCCCCATCCTCCTCTTGCTGATTGGTTTAAATTGTTTTAGCTCTTCCCTCAGGCGCTAGATCTAAATCTGAGACAAGACTCCTCATCTTGTTAAATTTAATAGCCGCAGTTTTCGGGGCACCATTCCCTGGATTAAAAGGTCGAGGGTTCGAATTCTGTCCCCGAAACCCAAAATCAAGGAGCCTCAGAGGCTACTCAGAGATGGCGCTTAATGTTATGTAATGTAATACCCTTAATGTTTTTTCTCCCAAAATCCAGTGAAAATGAAAGAAATTTGAGACATTGTAGGGGGTGTTCTCCAGGGGCATCTCCACTATGGTCTCACGCGCTGATCCTAAAATCAAGAAGCTGCACTTCGACAAGGCTACAAATTGTTATCAGAGCCGACACTGCAGGTATGTTTAAAGCAAACAAAAAAACCCCACAAATTAATCAAATAAAAAGAAATAAGAAAGAAAACAAATAAAAAACCTAACGTGAAAAATACATTTAAGAAACAAATTGTGAGTTATTATTAACTTGTGACACTCAAGACTTGAAGTGTAAACGTTAAATGCTTAAATTTGTAAATTCGTTGTTTCATTGGCAAAAAAATGCCCAACGCCTTGAACCTCTTTGTAGATAGCAGACCTTGGGATGGGGCAGAGACCCCTTAACCTGTTGAAACATGTTTGGCTGCCTGATCAATTTCTAGATCCGATACTGATGTAGTGTGTAATTATTACAAACATGCTCTTCTGCAGCCCTTATCTAACAATTTAATAAGTCCACACAGGAAAATCTACCTGGGAGCAGAACTAAATATATACCTGAGAAAGAAAGAAAGCTAAATACGGATCACAGAGAATATTACCAGTCAGGTAGTTTTGCAAAAACAAAGGTTAAGGTTATTTTGGTCTGGTCAGAATTTATATACAAACACCATTGTTTGCAATTTTGTTAGCATCGCAATTTCATTAAGAAATAAACCAATCACGAACACTAAGTCCTGTAAGCAACAAATTAGATTGGATCCAAGGTCACTTTTTGCTCTTTTTCGTCCCTGTCCATATTTTATTCCATGCAGGAATATTCACAGGAGAGTAACTATTAGAAGAAAATTTAGGGGTCTATGATATTTACAAGCAATATTTTTTCCTACAGATCACTATTTTTTATCTTTATTTTTTAAAACCTGAACAATTTTCCTTTGAAGTGTATTGAATCTAAAACTAATAATACGCTTCCAAAAGAAGACTTCCTTTGTTTTAATGTGACGAATCTGAAATTAGTTTGGCTTCCGTCGTCACGTTTTATGTGTTTAAACTGTTTTAATCGTTGTACTTAATTTCTTCCGTGCGCCTAATGCTTCACATTACCTCCGAAAAACAACTGAATTCTGTGATTAATTCAAATGTCAAGGTTGGTATCGGATTCACAAATACAATGTTGCTTTATCCCTGTAACTGAACGAAAAAGTAACAATCCCATCTGATGTTAAACGTTCGTTATAGATTCTCAACTTTATTGCCATCATCGTATTATTAAGACCTTGCATTACTGGAAAAAGGTAAGAAAACACCTTTGGTAGAACTATATTGGACATGTAGCTTTTGTTTACTTTCGCCGCATTACGCTTACGCTTTGGAAAAGGCTAGAGAGTAGGGGGTAGACTCTGGGGACTTTTTAGATTATTCATGCTAGGGGGTGCCTCGTGCAATCCCGGGCATTCCCATTGGCTGCTCACCCAACCTCATTAACATATTAGGCCACACCCATCTAATTT
>JBCAUI010003729.1:0-10301 GCA_038406195.1 Haplosyllis anthogorgicola
CAGAATGACTTCACATTCACACAGCATACTCTCTGGGATCATGTTATTATGGCAAAAATTTGAATTTTGTGATTTTTCCATTTTAAGGTGGTTTTCTGGGATGGGGGGACCCCCCCCCCACCCCCCTGATGTTCAGGGTGGCAGTAGCCCTTGTCAATTTTTTTTTAAAGTATGTGATTTTTGATTTAAATGAAAATGCCGTTGAGTTTGAGTCTCTATCTCGAGCGGTTCTCTCGTAATTGCCATTTTCCCCCCAGTGATGGGGGGCGAGCTGGGGCCTTGATCTCTGGTCAACTCGTTGAAGTGTTAATGGATATCACACAATTTTACGGTAATATCACAAAACTTTTGGAAGTTTCTTACAAAGAGTTACATTCGCTAAAGCATGCAGTAAAATCTCACCAGGCCCTTCCCAAAAGAGCACCTTACGCGATAATTGTTTTCATATTTACATCCTCGTTATGAATGCTTAAATTACTGTCGATTTAAAGCATTAAAAGTACAATTTAAAAGTACGAAACTAACACTGGTAAATGTCGAGGAACATTGAATCACAATGCATATCACGGCAGTTAGCTCCTTATTTTCAAAGTCAACGGGATTTATATTTTATTGTAATTTAGGATTAGCAAATAGGGTGATTATCATGAATAAAGCAAATCCTGTAATATCGCAAAGATAAATAGCGGCTTTTATGTTATGGATTATTGAGGAGTCGTTACCGTGAAATCATTCTCTTTGATTTGTAACGTAATACATTGTGTCAAGTCAACTGAATAAACACATGCAGTAAGTGTGTGTAGGCTAATTAGAGACTACCGAACTTCGAAATTTTTCTAAATTGGTCTTTGAAGTTTTAGGACACGTTTGTTGTTGCCTCACATTTGTAGAGTTAACGGAAAATATTTGCTTGTTTGGTTGGTTTCTCATTTTCTAACCATTGCTTATCATTTCAGGGTTTAGTATATTTTGAGGAAAAATTTGAAAGATAATTGCTTGATTGAATGCAACATTTTGAATTAGTATTTTTGTATTTTTGGAATGATTACAAGGGAAAAATACAGATCAAAGTGAACAGTCGCGTGAAATATATCAGGAACTAAGATGAAGGTTGCATGCAATAAATAATTTGTCTCGACAACATTACTTTACTGTTGTATGACAGACACATTTGGTCGGACTGTTGTGAAGGAATTCTATTTCAAAGCCAAGTTTAATTGTGAAGCCCTTATTCCGCTCCATTACCCCTTTAAATGCAGCATTCTCTCGAGCTTTTAAAAGTTACCCTCACCATCAATGCGTAACATCAACTCACAGCTATGTCATGCTATTGTATCCGTATCTTCTGTAACATTCTGTTACTGTGTGGATAGCTATTAAACGGGTGCTCCCGTACTTGGTGTCACATGTTCTTAACAAGTGTTAAGGGAGACAGTTGCATTCATGTTGTAATTGACAAAATGCATGGACTTACTGCAGGCTTTATGTCAATGGGGAGGTTGTTAAATTAGTGTTAAGTTTTAAACATAAAGTTGGCACTCATTTGATCTTGGCTTGTTCATTTGGAATTCGGTTACTTTACATGTTGGATGTACTTTGCTTCGCTTGACAGAAATCTGAGACAACGACGGATTTATCGATGCTAAGTTTGGATTTTTGAAGAAAAAAGACCCGAGCAACCTTAAAACACAACTGATAGTTCGGTTAGGAAATATTTTGTTAAGAGGAAGCTGCAACATGTGTCACATGTCACATGTATCAGAGGCTTCTTCCTCCTGAGAAATAACTGTTCAAAAACTCAATATTTAACATAGAGATCTTAGTGGATATGTGGAACAAAGATGGACTAGGGGTTTCAAATGGTCTCGAGTGTTGACGAAGGGTTTTAGCCATGTGTAACGAAGGGAGCAGAATGCATAAATGTTGACATCAAGAGGCAGGATATGTACACGTACTTTGAATGGTGTTGCTACTGGTACCTTATTTTGACAAAATAGTTTCATTAAGTCATGGATCGGCGTGTGAAGTCGGTGCATGATGACAATTTTGGGAACTAACACCGAGTAACATTAATATCATACAAGACAACGTGCTTTCACATATAGCTGTGCTGTGTATGGATTCGTAGTGTTGTTGTTGATGTCGAAATTGCCTGAAACATGTTTCGTCTTTTGATTGTGACCTACATTGTGTGATGGTAATTTCAAACGTTCATTCTCTGTACACTTTCACCGAGTGAGAATGACTTTTGTTGAAATGTTTATGTAACAATAAATGATATCTTCAAAGCTTTAAGATGAACAAAATGGACTTCAATTCTGATTATTTACCAGTGCTAGCAAGTTTGAAAGTTCCTGATTTGGTTGTTGAAAAGGTAGGACTCAGAATGTTTATATTTTTATTCAGGTAGATGGTACATAATAGTTATCCCAAACGACTTTAGTGTCTTGTCTTTGCAGTCTCAGTTTGCATTGTTAAACTTACTAGGGTTTACAATTGAAGTTAGATTCCATAATTGCTAACTGTTTGTTCCTTTTTCTTTTTCGAAGAGAAGAAGAGATAAGTTAATTAAGGTCTTGACAGGGTTGTCCTTTAATAATCGTGAAGGACTTTCGTACGGGTATAATAAATACCTCTTAGAATTGTTTTCATATCAAACTTTGCCGTTCATTTTTACCAAAGACACTGATGATTGTTTTTAAATAATCTTACAATTCTAAACTTAATATTAAGGTTTAAATGTTCTAAATTTTCAGGTTCACCAATACATGAGTTCACTTCCCGAGGATAAGATTCCGTACATTAACAGTGTCGGTGAGAAGTACCGGATAAAACAACTTCTGCACCAGCTGCCACCGCACGACAATGAAGCACGGTACTGTAACGGGCTCAGTGACGAGGAGAAGCGGGAGCTACGGCTCTTCAGCTCCCGGAGGAAACGCGAGGCCCTGGGCAGGGGAAGTGTTCGACTCCTTCCCCTTAACATGGAGGGAATTGCCTGCGAACAGGTCTGTATCTCAACAAGTCGCCCAGAATGAAATATAGGGTGTCAACCACAAACTGATTAGTTATTGTCTCAGATGTATGCATTCTTTTGGTACATTTTTAACGATGCACTGATAAATTTCGTATTAATATTCATTTTAGACGTAAATTCATCCCAATTAAAATTAACTCAGAATAGTAACAAAAGAACGATTGGTTGCCCAAATATAATAACAATAACAAATTAGAAATAAAAAATAACGACGCACAGTAAATTAGAAGTCCTGTGGATTAAATACTGTTGACGGCATAAATTTCCCATTGTTAAATTGTAATGACGCTATTGTCATGCAAAACGCACAAGAAATTAATAATTTGCCATTATCTATTGTTTCATAGTTTTCTAAGTCGATTAAAAACCAATTTCGTGCTCCTTTACAAAGTAGACAAGATATTTACCCATTTGTAAAGTAAGAAATAAGTCAATTGTTTGCATTCAATTAATTTTCAAGAGTGAAAAGAAAATCAGGAAGCAGACTATATAGGCTCGTTAAGAAAAAAGCAGAGAGTTTCTGTCAAGACCGATGATTGCAAGTGAAATTCTATATGATCCTGATAGCTACCGCGTTATTTATGAGAGTTACATGACGAGCCATTTCTGGCTTGTTATGGAAACAAGCTTTACCTGGAATTAAATTAACCAAAAATGAAAGTAAATCTACATATCAACATGCTTCTGTACTTTCCAAAACGTGTCAACAAATACAGAGGGGAATTTAGCTTCAGGGTCTTTGTACCAAAATGTAAATTAAGAATATTTCAAACGCCTAATTTAGTTCAGATCAAGATCGATAAGGCTGTAATAAAGCTATTTTAATGCATTACTTTTTAGGAATAATAGAAATTTATAGCTCTGTAAAAAGCCTTTAAATCAACCAGTTCTTGATCTGAACAACATTTACCGGCAAAGTGATAATCCATCACTTTCACTTTTTCGTCTTTCTTAAAGCACAAACGAGTTTAATAAATAAGTGTGGTGCATAATTATGTGTTGTAAGTGGCACATGTTGATGATTGTGAGTTTTCTTTGAGTACCACGCAACAGTGCAATCAATTCTCATTCACTGCAATCATATGTGCCGAGTGCAGTGCAAATGTACTAAGCCTGAGGAATCACAACTATTTCAATGCCGTTTCCCTATTTATTTTGCGGCGATTTCTCAGCACATGTGAACGGCCAAAGTAAAAACTAGGTCAAGGGGACCCACATTTACGTTTAAGTTCAATTTGATCCGTGAAAAACTGCGGCTGATTAAATTTTCATAACATTCAAATCAATTTGGTTTTTCACAGCATAAAACTTTTAACCACAAAAATGACAAGAATTTCAATTGCCCAAACATCATTGATGTGAGAAAGGACATTGGTACTGAAATTGTTAACTTATTGAACAAGTTTTTAATCTGATGGAATCCAGCATAAAATCCCAATGTTGCCCCATCCTCCTCTTCTTTCGTGCTCTCAGTTCAAACTTCAACATTATTACATTTCATTGACAGCGCGCATTACTTAAGTGTCACTTTCCCATTTCTGGCTTTTCCACGGTTAAGGTGGCTTACAATCTTTGACGATTGGCTCCATTATGATGATGATAATTTAATTTAAATGTATTATTATTTTTAACACAAAAGGAAACGTGAGATTAATGGGTGTTATGATCGTATATCGAGTGGCATATAGAAGTTAAATGTTCTGCAAGTTTATTAACTTGCCCTTCAAACACCGTTGTTCTGACGCGCGGTCTATCACGAAGCAAACATTCAACGAACTGGCATCTTCACAATTTGATAAATATTTAAATGAATATTTGGGATTGACATTGACTATCAATACATGAAGTATCACTGCACGTTCATGTACATTTAACTATTTCTGTGCCCAAAAGCGGAAGACCTCCAGATTCGGCGGTTTTGTTGAATCGGTGTCCTCGAAAGCAGCTGTCATCCTTAAGCAATGATTGTGATTGAGTATTGAGAAATGAAGTGCTGTATTGAGAGAGGGTGCTGATGCATGTTCAATCAGACTACACGTAATGTACATCAGTTCTGTCCTCTCGTCAAGCCTTGCGTACCCCTGAAAAATGACACAGCTTCACAAGTTCATAAAATGGCAAAGTGCATTAGATAGTACTGATGCAGAGACAGTTCTTGTAAGTTAGAGAAGCCCATCAAAAGTTTGCCCATAAAAGGCCTGATAAAATCGAATAAGCCTGCTCGAAAAGAAGGTTTGAAAATTGTGAACCAAATTTATAGCAGTTAGCTTTATAAAAGTATCCAGTTTATCCAGGATCCATTAATCTTTTCATCTAGATTTTCTTTATGAAGGAACATTTGTAGCTTTCCTCCCGCACTGGATGACTCAGTGGATTTTTGGCTCATTTGGCATATATGCCAAAGAGCCTATAGAATCATGATTTGTCCATCGTTGTTGTCATTGTCATCGTCATCTGTGCACACTCACCCTGAGCACACTATTGATGATAGAGACTTCATATTTTACACACATGTGCACCTATGTCCCCCGTGTATGCCCAGCAAATATTATGTTGCTGTGACCATTATTCTCCAATTGGCAGCCATATTTGTCTTTTTCTTTGATCCTTTCTCCTGGACATGCATTTGATGGAATAAACTATGCACCTAGGTACCCTCTTTATTTCTTATAAAATGTATATTGATGCAACATATATTTCCAGTTTGGCAGCTATATTTGTGTTTTTCATAGATTACACATTGGAGATTTCATCTGATACACTTTATTTGTACTCATGACTTAGATTGTCATAGTTTTTTGATAAGCCAAATGAGCTCAGGTCCATATGGACCTATTTTTAGTAGTCGGACTCCGTGTTTCAATCTGGAGTGGACGTGTAGGGACAGAACCTAGACAGGCCTTTTTTCTGGATGCTGATCCAGATGGTTAAGCGTGGAATAATTGTACAGTTAATCACAATTACGAGAGAAAAGTCAACTGCCTGTACATTTAAATTCAATCGAGGGTTTAAAATATCGCTCTGTTACCTAAAATGGGTGTTGAAATAGAATCTTGTTTGAGAAACAACATCCTAAAAGGAAATTGAGGTTACATTTGAATCTGTAATCCGGAGCTATATTAACTCTTACACTGCCTCAACTTTTGTAAACATTGTATCGTTGTCACGTACATGTTACACCTTAAAGTGATTGATAATGGCAAGACATCAATAATATTGCACACACCAATGGTCAATAAGTGTGGCCACACATTGGATATTTTTGGACACATCTCTGCCTAACAGATGGCACTGTAGAGCTTGTTAAATGTGTTCGTATTGAAGAAACATGATTTTTTACATGGATGGCACATGCTTTAACGTCCCATAGCTCATAATGTATTTATTTTACTGTTAAATCTAAGTATATAAAAGCAATTTACTAATGTTTGGCCTTTGATATAAACCTTTAACTACCACCCAATATGAAATATAACTTTTTAGGAAGTCCAAAAATTCAAATTTGTTGCAAAAATTTTGTGTTTAGATTTTAGAATTTCAAGTAATTTAAGGCACATTAGAGAGCTAAATGTTATGTGTTTCAAAGTGAGACAGTGTAGTAGTAGAGTACTGTTATCCTGGTCAAAAACAGTCATGTAGCTAGATTTATACCTTGTAAATTAGTCTGCCATGAGACTGCCCAATTGTGCCACCCATCATGCATTCTTGGTAGAATTTATTATGCATAGGCTGGCTCTTTTAAAGATCACAAATGGTAGCCACTGGCACTTTATATAAAACCAGGTATTGCAAATGATTGCTATATGATTAAAGTTAAAAAATAAAATGCAAAACCAAAGAGCAAGCAGTAAGTAAACATTCCAGTTGCTGTGAAAGTCAAAATGTCCTGAAAATTAAGGGTCAATTTTATGAATAAAAATAGTGCCTTAGTGCCTTAACTATCATCAAAGAATAAAATAAGACAGTTTTGTGGTTTAGCATAAGCTCGTGCCATCCCTCTATGAAACTAAACCTTCACAAAGAAGTTGGAATGAAAATTAAATTTTCTACAAAGCAATTTAAAAGACCCCCGGTCAAAGAAAAACTCAAAATGTTTGATCAGATTGACAAATGTTGAAGTAGGCAGTGTAAGGGTTAAAACAATATAAGAATTCTTGAAAAAAACAAAATTTGATATTCAAATAACCTTGACCTTCAAATGACCTTGACCTGTATTTGACCTTGACCTTGTGTATTTCTCACAAATATGAGAACATATGTCATCAGTGGATAGCTGTCAAAAATTAGACACTTTTTATTCTTGTGACCTTGAACTTGACCCAATGACCTTGGTACTCAAACTTGACCTAAATATTATAAAGATGTACTACCAAGCCAAAAATGAGGTTTCTAGGTCAAGTGGTTCAAAAGTTACAGCCTGTATAGACAGACACACACATACACAGACACACACACAGACACGACTGAAAACATTACCTTCCCGCATACGCGGGCGGTAACGATACAAAGAACATACCGTATTGTTTGAACCACTTTTCGGTTGCAAGGCTTCCGTTGCTCACGATTGTAACACTCGGTAGTTCCAGGTCAACTTTACAGAACTTCACCAGTTCTCCCACGTAGTGCCCCCTCTTCTCTAGAAATGGTTCTCCTCCGCTGAAATTAACCTTTTCCATACCTAGAAAAAAATAGCTTTCAGTTTTGCCTCATATTTCAATTTGATTGATTGAGGAAAGGGAAAACGCTTAAACAACATGTTTGGAAATTATATGGATGTCACCACCATGCCATGTCATCATTTCGGAATTTCAACTCGAAGGATTACATATTGGCTACCCGAATTAATGTGAATTGTATTGTAACGCATTACGACGTAATGTAGATTAAGACGGCTGAAAAATGAGTTTAGAATTTCAATTACCACCTTCCTTCAGTAATTTCAGTCCCCTCTTGGCTTCTTCAAGGGGCAGTACAAAAGATGTCTTCGCTGTGTGGAAGCAAAATCCACATTTATAATTGCATCTTCTTGTGAAGTGATAATTGACGCTCAGTGGTACAATTGCAGCTTCTGAACTTGTTATTTGATCATTCCTATCCTCACAGACTTTTCTGGCGTTGTTTGTCTTCTTGCTTTTGCTTTTGGTCTCGGTTGTAGTGAAGCTGTCTGTCGTCTGAAAGGGCTCTCTGTCTTGATCAGAATGGAATTCGATGCCATCTGAATAGCAATATATCTTAAAATTTTAATACGTGTAATATATGCAGATATTAGTTTGTACATTTGTATTGCAGTTGGGGTATTCTTTCTCATGTCTTAGCATTGGCGGATTTAGGGGGGCGCAGGAGGCGCCAACACCTCCCCCCCCCCGGCCAAAATTTTCTTCATTTTCATGCAGTTTTTCCCAATTTTGGGCGAAAATAGGTGAAAATTGGGTTGGCGCCCCCCCCCGCCCCACCTACGGGCCGGGCAATCTCCCGTACGGGAAATCCTGGGTCCGCCAATGCTTATCCATAATTCTACTTTTCAACGAGTTCAAACACTAGAGAAAGGAAATCCTGTCAATTTTGAAACAAAGCAATTTCATGCTGATTTATCAACAGCACAGCATGAAATTCTTTTCTCTCCAAACATCTTCCAAATGACTTAAACCAACTTAAAAGAATGTATGGAAAAATAAATAAATCGGCCATCCTGTAGTGCCACTATCACCACCACACCAAGTACTATGACAACTTGATAAGGATTGTTTACCTGATCTTTTCTTATTAATATTTCTCAGCCACAAAATGCCGAACGCAAACAAGGTTCCCAAGAAGGTAATGCCCACAGATATTGTTATTACAATCATGTTTGTTGTCTACCTCAAAGATAAAAGATTTTTCAAACTTATAAATGCCGACGGGTACTAAATATAGATCATGAGAAAATTCTTTTCAGAAACAGATACTTTTGGAAAATCAGCTTCATTCGGAAACAGAAAATATTGATAATCCCAATTCCTGCAGATGTCTTTCAAAGAGTCTTCTTCTAGTAAGGACATAACTTTCAAAACTTGCAGAAAATACATATAAAATTGTTTCTTATTAATGAAAAGTTGCAAGGCCTAAATATTACATAAAATTGCAACACGGACCTTAGTTCTTTCAAAAGTCAGATCTTGATGTCAAGTGTTGATAAGCCTGTTTTGTCACTTTATTTTCCTTTGTTGTTGTTGTTGTTGTTGTCGAAAATTGCAGTTAAGTAAAATACAGATAAATTTGTAAAAGGGGATGCATCTGCGCAACAATTTACACGATTTATGTTCAGCCTCAAGGAATACAGTCAACATCATCGAAATCGAAATACTTTTCCTTTAGTTATTTTCATTTATCAATCTAATCTAGATTTTCAAGCTGCTTTGTTAGAGGTAACCTTTATTTTTCTATGCCGACAGTTAAATACACATGTTTGAGGGTTTTGTATGGGGTAGTTCTGCAGCATCAAAGTCGGTAGATATGTTTCCAAATTTAGAAGAAGATGCATAATGACGTCATATTCGGGAATCCGTTCAATTCCCGAAGTCCCCTAGTATACAGTTTCCGAACATACAGATAATATTGATGTTTTCGGAAATCCATGATCGAAGGGAGATGGGTCACTGCAGAAATGCCATTTTCAGACAATTGTCACACAAATACCTGCCTTTTTCATTACTAAGGAATCAATACTGTAAGAACGCAATGGAAGAGAACAACTTGTTAAACTGCACTTTCTGGGTAGATTTTGATGATAAAAACGTATGCTTTAGAATAAATAGAACTGACAACAAGAGAACTTTTGCATCTTTTTACAGTGGCAAGTGGAAAGCCATTTTTCCAGAGCAGGTTAGTCTCTGCTGTTAAACATTAATTAATTTCATTAACCCTTACGCTGCCGTAGTCGACTTAAGTCGAAACCTTTGCCAGTAGCGAAAAATGTGTCGACTTAAATCGATCACAATATTTGGGTCCTCTGTGATGCAGATATTGTAGCGATTTAGTCCAGTCAAGTCCTGATTAAAACCAAACCCAAAGTTCCAAGTTGAAACTCTCTAATATTCATTTCTTAGTTGACAGCCACACACATCTTGAACATGTCGTTTCCTTGCTTCAGCTTCAGCTTACTGAGCAGCTGAGCTCTCGCGCGCATTTATTGCTGCCAAAACGTTTCAGTGTGGTGTTTTACGAGTAGTCATGAATATTCATCACCTGACCTGACCCACTTTTTGTTTCAAAGTTTGAAATCTTT
>JBCAUI010003740.1:0-10301 GCA_038406195.1 Haplosyllis anthogorgicola
TGTTGTTGTTGTTATTATTATTATTATTATTATTATTATTATTATTATTATTATTATTATTATTATTATTATTATTAGATATATATATGTTGCGACTATCTCACCGACGAAAATTCTAGACTAAAACAAACCACACTAGGTTTACCAGCTTTTTGAATTACAGCACCTGAACAAAGTCGACGAGTGACTCCCTCACTCCATTTTTCAGTCTCATTTCACAAGGCATATCTATCTCTTGCTTTTGCCAATACTAAATGTAAATAATACACAAATGAGGAGCTAATTTGACTTTCATTGAGCACTCAATGGGCACGGTTCCCCAGAAGCTGACTATCCTGATGAGATCCTTTAAACATGGATTGATAGAGTAAACTTCATCAAATTGATGTTAAGAGTGAAGTGATCTATGCCTAGTTAGGCATAATTTCCTTCTAGTGGGTAGATCCTTTAGAAATGTTCCAGCACTGCTTGACTGTGTGTCTCTGGTCCTAAGTCATTATAGAACTCGTATAAACACTCCATGTTTGTCTTCATTTAAAATTTCCAAAGATATCTACTGCTCTAGTGTCAACAGAGTTAAGATTTCATTATGGAGTCCAACAATATAATGGGTGATTTCTTCTTGCGCGAGAACGTTTTTATATGGAAACGAAGACGAAGCTGTCTCTACCTACAATCCGTCTGAGACAGGAGATAGTAAGACAGCTTATTATATCTCCTGTTCTTACACACCTACAGTAACACCCACAGGTACGCGGCACATTGTAACAAGGCCTTATTACTGTGGAAGTAAGTATCTATATATAAACCCACACTCAAAGTAAAAGATCACCTATGCTAAAAGGAACATCCTATTTACGAGGGTGAATAGGCTATATGTGTGCTTTACCTGTAGAACATCGCTTATGTCTTTGACAAAACAGTCACGTTTTATTTCATCGCCATTGTGCCAGGTAAATACGTTAAATTACACGTCTCCTTGTGATGTTTATGTACAATGTACAATACACCGCTTCTGTGTTTTCATATCAAATAGATAACTATTTAACGAAGAATCGTAACGTGATACTCCAATATACAGCTTAAACAAGGCCAACATAAATGGATGGCATATTTAATCGGAATAATAGACATTTATTATAGTTGTATGTATTTGTTTCCTCTCTACAAGAGGAAAATCCTTAGTATTCAATGATTAGTGATGTAAGTCACATGGTACATTAGCTTTGTCGCATGATTAGCTATGGCAGTAAACAGCGGGAGAGACTGGGACAGCCATTCATACATGTCACTTTGTGGCAAATGTAAAAAGCTGTCTGAGAACCATTTATCTCTTCGTTAACATGAGAGATTGATGTAATCCCGCATTCAACAAGCACCCCGTGATCTGGGTCAACAAATGAGAACCAAGTGCGTCAAGTGAAAAGCGCGAGTTAAATGGAGTGAGTCACTGATAGCAGATACATATATATTAGAGAATTGTCTTTCTACGTTTACGTTAACAAATTGTAGGTCACACTTTGCACAACAGTCGCGTCACATAGTCATCTCTATTCACATAGTGCTGCCAGCATCGGCGAAAAGTTCCACAAAGCCAGAATCAATCTGTCCACACGAAAAATACGTTAAAAGGTGTGAGTGTGGATGTAAACAATTACAAAGTATTAATGAATTTTCCATACACATATGAATTATGCATGGTAAGAACAATTGGGACAGGCATGAAACAATTTGCTGCTTTTTAACGTTACATCGATCAGCTGGTTCGACATAACGAAAAATCAGGAGAGCGTGAAAGCATGTCGCTTATTAGACACAACAGCAACCTCAACGAACGGAGAACTTTTTCTTGTTATTGCCAATGTCTATCATTATGAGGCAAAACATTACGGCAGTAACACGGTGATCTATTGATTTGGTGTACGCTGTACCAATCTGTGTTGTTTGTAAACCAACAGCTTTTCACTAGAGAGAACTGTCACGGTTCCGCAGTGCTGTTGATGCCAGCACATGATTTTACGACATTTTGCTTCCTCTTTTACAATTTAAATTCTGAGAAACTGTGACATATTTATGTTCTATCGATTGCTTTGTTTACGTTACAGAGTTGAATCAAAGTTTCAAGCGAATTTGTGTAGAATAAAAAATTCAAGCAAATTCATAGTCAACATGGATATTGTCTATCATTCGTGAAAATGCCGTTTCCATCCATGTTTATAAAATTGAAGACATTGTACAAGATGCGATTAATAATGCATGGTCAGATAAATCAATAAAGTTCTTAAGACAAAATAGGAGGCAAAAGGTTGGGCATTCAGTAATGTAACTACGAAAGTGATGCAAGGCTGCTGCATGCTGCATACGCGAACTCCAATAAAGACCCAACATTACAGTAAGCCTTAACAATCAAAAGGCTCGTATTAATGGCTATCTAATAAAGCGTATAGTACATCACAAAGACCCAACATACAATGAAAGGAAATTGTGATTGGAGACATGCGCTAAATCAATAGTCGTAGCAATCATTTACAATCGCTAGAGCTCTGCTCATTTATTGCACAAATTGCAAGGAATAAGGTTATCAATTTTATAATAATTCACGTCATGTAGTCTAGAGATCAAAAGGACACAACCTATGGGATTTTGTGAGGCTCTCCCTAGCAAGAAATCCATATTTATCATGCTCTGTAATTTCCCAATTTCCTCCTACCTCCCAGTTTCCTTCAACATTCTTCAATAGTTCAACTGTCCAAAATCACTCACATACATGGCTACATGCATAAACAAAGAGGAAATTCCGAGATGAGGAAAGTGATATATGCGCGTACAAATACCAGCAAAAAAGCTGAACATATCCATCAGTGACTTAAACGTTGCAGAATGTATTTGAAACCTACTATCAGCATTGTGTGTTAATTTTGTACAGGCATACCCACCAAGTCTACGTCAACAGTAATGTTGTCCAGTAACTAAATCACACAAAAACTGGCCACTGACAGTTTAACGCCGAAACCTTTCAATATTTGCAGCTAAATTTGTAAAGGAAACTTCGTCCTGTTAAGCCTTCCGTGGGTCCAGATCAATATAACTTCAAATATCAACCCCAATAAAGACAAAATGTCTCCAAAAATAGCCACGTCAATACCGCAGGTTGCCCTCAACTCAGTTCCTATTTCTTCTAAAGCCACACAGAAAAAGAAATAGTTTCTATGATACTAGACCTTCCAGTTCCACATTGTCGCTGTAAATAGCCTGCATGAGGAGCCGCTAATCCCCCTTTCTACTGACCAGAAAAGTTGAAGAGAACCACTTCAATAATCCAAGTGCTATTCTATAGGTAAATGGCTTTTCACTGTAGGATTTTCAAGTCCTACTCCTGAATCTATCTGCATTTCTCTCCTACTTCTTGCCAGCACCTGCAGGCCATTAGAACTGCTGTTAATTGGCACCTATTGGTGCTTTCAAGGAGGGACGTAATACTGTTGAAATATTGGACAGATTTAGCCACAGTGCCAAGACATTGTGGTGAAAGTACTCGGGTAATCGCATTTCTATGACAGCAACTGCTGTAATTTTTCCATGTATCGTTAAAAGATGGCGAGCTTCATGGAATCTCTAAAATTAATCACATTGTTAAGTGTATGCATTGTAATAACCGCCATCAAATGACACGAAGTACATAAACTGTAGGAATAACTTAAATTATCAGGAAGGAAATTAAATACTTTTTTTATAATTAATGACTGACTCTGTGATATTTACAGAGAGCAAACTAAGCAGCACTACAGTATGTTTGTTTTGAGTAACGAAACGTATTTTCATGGATTTTTTAAGTATTTAAATGCGTTCGCGTCTATCTGACGATCAAATGAACCGTCGAAACTATTTCTGGTACGTTCCATTTGCGAACACATCAAACGTAGTCCGCAACTCACGTCTGAACAAGCATCTGACAGATGGAATTCTACGCAATTTAAAATATCTGGAATGGTAATTATTTAGCACTACTATCAGGCACAAGGCTGCTTCCATATCAACACTTGTTTTACAGCAGACTACTTCTGCCTCACTACTGCAGATTGAAGTACACAAGTAATAGCACTTGCCAAGGCAACTTCTTAATTTTCGACAGGGCCATAACGAGGGACATCTGTCCATGCATATAAGACGAGGTAATCCAATAGCTCTACAGTCAAGATAAGGCTCAACTTCTGGTTCCCAACAGTAATCAACCCAACATGCAAATGGCTCTTCCGGGAGGCTATTTCTATGGGACTTTTGAGCAATATGAATATAAAAGAATGTAAGATTTTGCATTAACACAATGATTTTAGTCTTTTAAAAGGAATAGAAGTTGACAAAAACATTAAAATCGCTGCAGTGACATAACTTATTTTTTAATTTTTCTTACTTGACGGAGGCATAGAGAACTTCAATTTAAGTTAAACCGTGAGCCATACAGAACATACTTTTAAAGAAAGTTGTTGTTGATAATGTTGTTGTGTTGTTGTTATTATTATTAACCAAAGTACAGCATCAGACATCTCCACACACAGCAGTCGACCAAATGACTTTACGTTTGTTCCACATCCATGAACAGATTTTTTCCTATTCACCACCAACACATAAACCTCCTGTTATGTGGTTCAATAATTCTGTACGAGTACAGACATTCAGCTGCAGGGAATTCCTTTTGTACGTATTTTTGTGCTTGAATTGTTTGCTACAGAAGGAAGAGGAATAAAGATCTAAATATCAATATTTAGGTAGAAGAGTTACAATGATGTATCATGGGTAAGTGAAGCTGGATGAGATAATCTGTTAAGCTGCCAAAGAGTACATTCCATTAATCCAGCATTGGGTAGTTCTTCATGAAACAAGCGATCCTGTAATATAGGGTGCTGACAGCGTGTCAGAAATTGGGATCTTTCTAAACCTTGATAGATATTGAGTGATTTTTGTATAATATAAAATAGGTCAGTTTAGTTTTGCGTGATATAATCACGTCCATACCTTCCGTCTAGTTATGTCTACTTGGTTTGTCACAAGTTCTACTATTCATGATAGTATTGTATGAAATCAACAGTGTCAAATCCGAAAAAAACATAAAATTAAAGCTATAAATTTATTTCAGGGAAGTAGCTTGCGGAGGGACCAAAGAATAAACGATAAATATGGGTGGTATATCTTCTGTGCTCACTGGGTTTCCTTATTGTCAATTTTTCTATTTTTTCATGCATTATATCAATTTTCAAAATACCTTGCTTGAAAAGAGTCATCACTATCTAGGTTTTTAATTTTTGTAGTTGCGTTATACCTGATCTATGTCCTCTGCTGCTCTTACTTCTTAACACAAAATCATGGTATATCTATCTGGATCTTTCCCGTGCAGAACGGATTCGCTGCGTGTTCGATGCGTTCATTGTTTACTTTATAAGCAAGATGTGTCGTAATGTTTTTGTTATCGTGGTTTAGATCCACTTTTGTCAATAGTTAAGTGTTTATGTGTTGCTTTAGAACTGTTATTATAGAAAGAAGCGGATCAATCAGACCGAGAGTAAAGTATCAGCAACCCAGTCAATGTCTCCTGATAGAATCTAGCAAAGTCGCAATCCCGACCTGACTTGTAATTCGATTTCTAAGGGGGCGGCCTTCGGTGCCCATTTTACTGATTGTCCCTTATCAGGCTATTTGGGCTCTGTGTTCACTGTTGAATATGGAAGAGGTGCATATCACCAAAGCATCAATTTGGAATAGTTGCAAATACCCAAAAGAGTTGTATGTGGTTCGTTTTTTAAAGAGCCTGATTGATGTTTGTAAAATGCGAGATGCTCTTCCCTACTGTAGATGCGAGATTAGAATGACAAGATACCTTTGAAACTGGCACTGATGCTAAATTGTTTTGAATACCAATCCTCTGGAGGAAGAAGTCCAGACTTTGTTACAACACTGATCATTCTCTTTCACTCTTGGTAACTGGCCTGAAACTTATTTACACTTGTCTTATGTATTCAATTTTTTTCAATAAGTTAAAAAGTTAGCTACATCGAAAGCCTATCATGGATCTTTAGTCACATTTACTTCAAATGTTTTGTAACAAATAGCCTTTTTTATATAGGGAAGAGAGAAGGCTTAAATAGTAAATCATACGGACGCATCTGTGAATAAAATAAACACTTTACTGCAAAAGCAAAGAGTAACAAACAAGTCAGCGCGCTTGTCAGGTCCCGACTCAAATACAGTCGCGTCTGAAACCCAGGATAGGAATCCCACTACATGAAAAAAAAACCCCAAACCAATAAATCCACAAAAGTAATAAAGTAAATGAAATATACATAAGAGCAAATATGAAGGTCAGCGACCAGGGTCAAAGAGAATCATTTCCACCAAGCATCGCATTGGGAGATATTGGTCACCAATAGTGACAAAGGTTGATCCTGGCTTGATGAAACTTTCCCAGTCTCGCACAAACACTACATGATTTATATAATAGGGCCTCTTTTCTGTGCAGATATAACAGCCAATAACACAGGGTGCTATATTAGCAGTTCTCATGCTTGGTGAGACAGAGTTACCACAGCAAGTGAAATTACGCTAAGGTTGATTCCTTATCGAACCGGCTATGAAAAGCCGGAGATAAAGCTCTAACAATGGCCTAAACGACCGGAAAACTCCCCCAATTTAGAATACTAGTCTCAATTGATCTATGAATGAGAGATTAGTATAATATATGGCATGCTAGTAGCAAATTTAAAGGGCAAAAACGGGAACCATTCCACGTAATTACATTTCCCTGTGGGAGGGGTTATTATCAATATGACGAGACTGCTAAATGTAACAATATCATTCAATAATGTCAAATACTCTTAAATCTGAATCATAGCATTATGGAAATTCATCTTTATTATTTGATCGTGGCATATTTGCTAAAACAATAGTAAAATTATTTAATTTTTTCGCGTCTTTGATCGATCGGATGTTTGTTAATTGTTTGCAAAAGAAACTTGGAGAGAACAGCAGGTGTAGGGGTGGGTGTCATACACCACAGTCCCGTGTTAAACGTACTTTACAACGTTATTGCATTACTGGGAATTCCCATTAAGATGGTGAAATATTCATGTGAATTCTGAGTGCTAAGAAACGTTTCAACTAAAATACCTTGCTTAGATTTTTAACGTCCGCTGCAGTGAGTTTGAGACAGTTTGTCTTGGATGATGCACAGTTTACTCAGGACTAGGCAATTTTGGAATTGCCCAGTTTGCAAAAGAGAATGTTTTGATTTTTGTAAGATACACTAAAATGTATTTGTGTAGCACCGATAGAATTGACTCATGTCCTGTCAGGCTGCTACAGACTTAGATTGGGAACATCGTGCATCACTGCCAAAACAATTCCGTAATCTAGAAAGCAAAACGGATGAGAACTTATCCCAACGTTTAGTGAAACGCATTTAAACTACGATACCCCGGAGGCCCAAGCAATGATAGCCAAGATTGACAAGCGGGCATGCTATCTTGGCAGCCATGTGCCCTGTGAGTGGCAGTGTTCGCTCTCAGGGAATATCAGATGTTTAGTACAAAAACCCCCATGTGTGTAATACTGAAGGCAATATCAACAACTCACTACTGCCCAGTCAAACATTTTAATCTATTTTGTTCCTAATTTGTTCTTCTCAGATTGTTCTCATGTCATTTCATTATTGTAAGCTAAATACTGACCGAAGATAACAAAATTAGGAACGGACATCAACGCCCTTAAGATACAAAAGGATAAGCTTTCAAATGCAGTTCATGTACGCTGATATTAGATTATCAACTCCTAAAAGAAATGACACAGATGCATATTTCGATAATTCATAAGCCAAAATGCCTTGAGCCATGACTTTCCGTTGGGGTCATGTAAACGTAGTGAATAATATATCAACAGAGACCAATTACACTGAACTATACTTGAACATTCAAACATCTGCACGGAATATATGGAATTTTGTCATGCAGTCCTTGGTAGCAAATATTACTTAGCCTTCAATAGTGTCTCGTGATGTATGGGTACAGAACGGAACCAACTGATTGTGTCCGGAGAAGCTTTTATTGTCTGTGTGTATAGTTTAACAGAACTCATCAATTCACCCGATATTGCATAGAGTATAAAATATCTGAAAACTTTTTTACGAACTGCCAATAGGAACCAGACACAGTACCAATAGTTGTGAACGAAAAGACAAAATGGTTAGACAGCATAAATATTATACGGAGAAAGTCAACGTTGATATTTATGGTCTTCTTATATCAACAGGGAGTCCTTTATACTTCTCAGTCTTCATTGGGCCACATCTCCACCACAAAATCACTGTATGTCTGATAGAGCTTCTAATACAGATCAATAGAATATATTCCCTCGTTCAAAGTTTTGCAAAATGCAATTTAAAAACAATTACATTCCACGGACGCGTTTCTGTGACATAGTGGCTATCAACTTAGTTTTGTGTAATGACCAAAAAGAATTAGTTATTTTTCTGAAAACATCATATCAGTATTTCGTTCACATTTGACACAGGCAATGTCTAGAGTTGCCTGTCACAGTTTGTGTATTTCACAAAAGTAGAAGTCACTTAATAATGTGTCTCAAGTGTACAAAAATGACAGTTCCTAGTTGTCTCCTTCCAGGCAATCCCCATGACAAGGAATCACCGACCGTTCAGAATTATGACATAAACCATGAGACCCATTCCCATGTAATTCAAATATATTCCATGCAACTTCAGGGTATGTACATAAAAAGACTGTAATATCAGCCTGTTCCGACGTGCATCTAAATTAAGTTATTCATCATTGAAAGAAATCAGTTCATTTCAGATGGGAGAGATGGTCTATCTGTGCAGCAACATAACACAAGCAAGGGGAGTATTGTATCTGAATTCTACACAAGCCTGGTTTGCTCGGAATCCTGTTGTTTGACTCTTTATGTATCAAACATTTAAGGGCAACCAGTTCACAACCATAGGGAAATATTGCAATGGAACATATCTTGCCTGTTGTTTATCAAATTAAATGAAGCATTGCAATTGCGTTTTTCAGTATGAAAGTAGCTCATTTGGTCCTTGGCCAACGATTACTTTTGTTACCTGGTAAAGCTGTTTTGTAGTATGCAACTTGTAAGATACGCTTGTCAGTATGGCCAGTACTTACGACGCAGGGACTTGATGCCAACAGATTCATACATAAATAAGCTAATAAGTGTCAACTATATCTTCGTTTTATTGTTTCACATCTCAGCTAAATGATCTAGAAATAGCACAAATGCAGTTACTGTCAAGAAAGATGGAAAAAAAAGTTATCTCTCTTCATCGTTCTTCCAAAAACAAAAAATATTTTTTGTAATGCAATGGACAGTTAAATACGTTAAATATGTATGTTTTGTTTAAGTTCATTTTCATTCTTCATAATATTTTCTAAAACCTTTGATCGAAAAGTTTCTGTTGCAAATATAACTTTGATCGGGACAAAGGCAGTTTTGCTTAGATCTACAGAAAGGCAAATATGTAGATGGATGGGCCGTTAAAGATGGGAATTCATGCTTGATATCTTACTGTAGATATGCCTTCGTCTATTACTAGTCTGAATACAATTTAGTATCCGCCCAAATGGGTATTGGCTTAGGCCTGAGGGTTTTACTTCATGTTTTAGACACCACTTTATCTTACCAATAGAAGACATCATGTCTTCAACCTTTCACTAGGTAGACCTAAGTAGCAGCTTGAGGTTATTCATTCAGAGTAACCTTGGTGGTATACAATGAGCTCAAGTTAGCTCCTTATTACATAACCCATGAGACCAACCCCTCTGTAATTCACAAGTACTCCATTACAGCCTACGTTTTACTCCATGTGTACGAAAAAAGGCTTTTCAGGTTGCCCCTGTGCGCATCTAAATTAAGTTATTCCTTATGAAAGAAATCATTTTATCTGAAATGGATGGATAGGTCACTCTAAGCAGCTATGCAATCTAGGTAAATTACTGCCAAGAATATTTCCTTCTTTCATGGTAAATAGTTGTGGAAAGGAAATTCTACACATTGATGACATTCGCAGAAGTAACAATACACTTGATATGACACTAAACCGTTTGAATAGCGTCAGAACATAAACCTGGTCTGAATCTAATGGACACTCCTCCCCGGATATATCGATATCGGTTATATCAATATCCCGCTTATATCGAAATTTTTTTCCGCGCCAAATTTCTTCCATTGACCCTAATGTTAATTTCCCCACTTATATCGATACTTTTCCCTGCTTATAT
>JBCAUI010003751.1:0-10300 GCA_038406195.1 Haplosyllis anthogorgicola
TAATACATCTATCGGATTGAGATGAATTCACCTAGAAATACAGAAACTACGTCCGAGAGGAATCTAATCAACTTAGGTTGTTGGTTGAGCAGTACTGGCCGCTTGATGCTTGTGAAGTCTACGTGGAGCAGCTCCATTGGAGCTGTCATGACTATTGGATTCAGTGGGGCCCGCACACTGTGGGCTTCAAACTTGAGGAATTGATGGCATCCTTCTACTGCTTTCTTAGCTTGGGCCACCAGTCCAGGCCACCAGAAATGTTTGCGGAGTAAGGACAGCATCTGATCCTGCCCCTGGTGTCCAGCATCTCTATGGCATCTGTCTATGGCTCACTGGCAGTGAGTTCAGGGTACCACAAAGAGTGTCCAGACCTCTGTGGACCACTTGGTATGATGGGTCACATAAAGACATCCATTATGGATGCAAAGGTGATCCCTCTGACAGTTCAACTCTCAGCCTTCCAGGGAACTGGCCTCAGGACCTAGAGCCTTTGCCAGGGTCATACTCCTATCTCCCCATACCCATTCGATGACTCAGCTGAGGAGAGGGTCATCCCTCTGTGCTTCTCGCCAATTGATCGATTCCACCAGTTTGTACTTGGCCATTCAGACCTGTAAGCCTCGGGGTCTGGTGTCATTCTCCTCCTTCTCAGTCCCTTGTGTTGCCTCATTGAGTGCATACGTCTCAGTCCACCCTGGGCTTCCTACTAGGGCACCGTCCAAGATACTTTGTACCCCCTCGGTGTCAATAACCACTTTTTCTCCCTCAGGATAAGGCTCCTTAACTTCCATCCCAACCTCGACTTTGGCCTCCATCTCCTCTGCCATCAGGCGGCTATCCTCTTCCAACTGGCTAAGTGCATCCACCATGGGGTTATTCCTCCCTTTCACATACTCCAAGGAGAAGTTATAGCTAGCTAGCATCCCGACCCACTGGTGTCCGGTAGCATCGAGGTTGGGGGTCAACATCACATACATCAGCGGGTTGTTGTCAGTCTTGACTACAAAAGGTACATGGAGTAAATACTTCATCACAGCCATCAATAAGGCTAAGAACTCCAACTTGCTCGCATGGTAGTTCTTCTTGAGTGTATGGCTTACATAGGCAACTGGATGCAGTCTCTTCTGATCATCCTCCTGCTGGAGGGTAGCTCCCAGTCCTATCTTGGAGGCATCTGTGTGCAGCACAAATGGCTGGTTGAACTGAGCCAGCTGCAACATGGGTTCAGAGGTCAGAGCATCCTTCAATTTTTGGAACGTGACCCTCACCTTCCGTGACAGTGTCACTTTTTCCCTCTTCTTGTTGGCTCCCTCTCCACATAGGTAGTCAGTCAAGGGGTGGGCCACCTTTGGGAAGCTGGGGATGAACCTCTGGTAGTGCCCAGCTAGGTTGGTGAAGGACCATATCTCTGTATAGGTTGTAGGTTCACAGACCTCCCTGATTGCTTTTACATTGTCCTTGCTGGGCCAGATGCTGTATTGCAAGATGTGATGGGCTAGATAGACGATCTCCAACTGAAAAAACTTGCACTTAGAAGGTTTCAACTGGAGACCATGCTCCCACAAATGCTGCAATAGGGCTTAGAGTTGGGTTAGATGATCTTCCTCTGTATCTGAGTACACAATCACGTCATCCAGATAGATGAGGCAGTATGTCAGGTTTAGTTTGCCTAAGACATTCTGCATACATCTCTGGAAAGTGGCAGGGGCATTGCAAAGACCAAAAGGCATCCTACAGCATTCGAAAAACCCCAGATTTCCAACTGTGAAAGCCATGTACTTCCGGAAGCTGAGGCTCATCAGAATCTGCCAAAACCTGTACAAGAAGTCAATGCAGGAGAAGTGCTGTGCCCCCACCAGGTTGTCTAATGTCTCCTGAATATGGGGCAAAGGGTATGAATCCTTGCAGGTACATTCGTTTAGCCTTTGGAAGTCAATGCAAAACCGGAGGCTCCCATCCTTTTTCTGGACTAGCACAACAGTGTTGCTCCATGGACTGTCACTGGGTGTGATGGCTCCGGCTTCCTGCATCACTTTCAGGTGTTCTCAGACCTCATCCACCAGATGGGGTGGGATCCTGCAGAACCTTTCCTTGATTGGAGTCTCATCATTGACATGTATCTCATGTTGAGCCACCCCTGTACAGCCCAGCTTCATAGAGTCCAAGGTGAAGATGTCTGAAAATTCATGTAGCAGGGCCCAGGCCTTTGCCTGTAGGTGCGGTGGCCAGGCCTCGAGGCCAGACAGGTCAAGCTTCTCCAGGACCCTGTCCTGCTGTTCTTCAGATAGGCCTGTATCTGATGGTTCGGGCCCCATTCTGAGCTCTGCATCCAACTTCTGGATGGTCCCTGGCAAGACATAAGTCTTGGGGACCTCATTGGCCACTGAAACCATCACTATGGGGGCTTGGCCTCTGATAACTTGAGGGACGGTGGTCATATTTTCCAAGACGACATGCACTTTCTTCGACCCTTGCTTCAGGAATTGGTACGATGACCAGAACTTTATCCCCAGGGGCAGGTGTCCCTCCTCCAGCAGCAATTCCATCATCAATACCCACAGCCTCCCTTCAAGGACCATATGGTTAACCCGTCCCCAGATTATAATTCTTCCAAATGGGGGTAGGGTATAGTCCATCCCAGCCTGGACAACCTCTTCATACTCTAATGGATGATTTTTCATCTTGGCCATCTCATCTTCCATGGGGATAGCAGCCGTCTCAGGGTCCTTCAGCATATCGGCTGCCTCCTTAAAGGTGGTTGCCCCATCCGTCCATCAGGCCAATGCCCTTCACACCAAGACTCTCCTGATCTGCAGCAGAGATGCCACCCAGGCCATGGCCCAAGGCACTGCCAAAGCATCTATCTTACTCTCCCGGATGACTTGCATGACCTGGTCCAGGGTGGGGGCTCTGAGTAACACTGGCACATGGTGTGCAAAGTCTGTATCATTCCACAGCACCAGTGCCACTGTGTCCTCATCGTACCTGGACACCCTATCCACCTGCACTTGGATGATGACATAGCCTATTACATTAAAACTAGCTTCCCTGATCCCATCTATTGAAGACTCCCCCTGGTGCATGAGGTCGGTGAGTGGGTAAACCTTCAGGTTATGGGATGCCACATACCCTAGGGTGATGAGATTGACAGTGGCTCCAACACAGCAAAACAAGATTCACCATCAATGGCCACATGGCCAATGTTGTCCATGCCCATCCACCATCCTACAGTGTCTTCATTGATGTAGGGAGTCTTTCCCCAATGCCAATTTAACTTTGGCTTGGGTCCCAGCTCAGTCTTTGACTGGGGATGGGGGAACTTGTCCCTGTGGGGTCTGCGCTCCCTTCCCCAAACCCCTGTTGCCATTTAAATACATCTTCTTGGCCCCACCTTTCTTGGGACATTCCCGGATCAGGTGGTCCATAGACCCACAATTGAAACACTGCCATTTCTTGTCCTCATACTGATCCATTGCTCAAGTGAGTCAGGTGCTAAACCCAGAGAGTCCCATACTCCCCTGGCTCCCTTCATCAGTATCCTCCTCAGTCTCTGATCTGGAAGTCATACAGGAAGTTCCGGGAAGGGTGGCAGTCGAGGCCATGTGGCCTCTTGCATAGGGCCGACAGTCCCCCTGGTCACTGTTTTGATGGTAGCCTGCATCCGGCTGCTGGTGGGTACTCTGCTGCTCCTGACTGATCTCTTTCTGGCAGACTATTTCAAGGAACTCCTGATACGTATAATCAGGAAGACTGTCTTGGAGGTACAACAGTGCATTCTTCAATTTGGTCTTCAAACCTCCATAGAGTCGGTCCTTGGCCATCCACTCAGTGTCTTCTTCCGTCAACTTATCTGGGTTGCCCTCCTGGATCATAGCTATTTGATCCATCAGCCAGGCTGCAAACATTGCCACGGACTCTCTTTACCCCTGGCACATCGCATACAGGTCCCAGATAAGAGAGTCGTTGTCTCCCGAGATCTTGAAAAGTATGTCAAGATATGTGATCATGCCATCGACTGTGCAGATATTCCACATCTGAGCCATGCCCTTTATCTTCATTACGGAGCCCAGAATCTGGCTCAGTATCACTGAGGATTTAAAACCAGTTTCCTGACATGTCAAGACAGACTCCCTCCAAATCAAATACTCCATGATCCCGTACTTAGCGGTTAACATTTCAAGTTTGACCATACTGACCCGGTTGCCACTTCGGCTCCAATGATGTCCATGGTGTTCCCCACAATCTCTCCATTGTCTGTTGGAACAATGGCTCACGGAGGAAGTCCCTGACACCAAGGAGTGACTGGAATTGCTTCCTCCACTTCCCCTATTGGGTGACAGGGAGGGGCTTGGTGACAGCTGGCATCTGGGATGGCTCCCAGCCTCCCAGCCCTGCCCAGCCTTTCATGTGGGTGACCATCCCATTCTCCCTCAGGTGCAGCTGGGGGCATCACTGGTGTGGGCTTCCCACCCTTCCCAGCTGGTGCCTTCCAGTGAGGGCCTGGTTGGATCCCACCAGCATCCGCCATCTCCCAGTCCAGCTCTTCAAGATGGTCCTGGGCAACATCAGGGAGATCAGCTCTTACCAGAGTGTCATCCTCTCTAGAGTCAGGGTTCCCCTGGATACCAAGTGGGGATCCTGGCACTCTGAGGGTTCATCTCACTGTGTAGGCAGCTGCATCAGCATTGGCAGCCTGGTCCTGGGCTGCTTTCTTTCGGCGCTCGGCCCAATCTTGGGCCTGGTTGATGGCATTGGATGACTGCTGTTGGGTGGCCATTACAGGTATTCAAATGGCATTTAATGAAATAGTGTGCCCGATCCAATGTCAGTAGCCAGCCATCAGTCTAGCTGAAAGATGGCTGGCATCCTCTGGAACGAGTCCCTCTCCTTCAAGTCTCTGCCCAAAGAACAATATCAAGGTCTGATTGTCCAGGAACACAACCTCATATACCTCCGGGACCTCGGTCCATATGAGATCCCCCAGTACTTCTGTGTTCCATAGGTGACAGGCCAGGGGATGGAACTCCCCATCAGCCAACAGCTCTGAGATGACTACCCAAAGTGCATATCAGTTCTGGGGGAGCCCCATAGGTGGGACCTTTCCCCGGTTGGGGAGGTTCGGCCTCCAGTTGACCTCTGCTGGCATTTTGGGAGCCTTCGGAACTTCGGTTCACTCCACTCTTTTCTCCACAAGTGCTGTGGTGGTGGGTTCCACCACTGTTTCTTCTAGATTATCCCTGGTGGCAGTCTCTTCACCTCCAGGGTGATGATCCTCTGTGGACTGGTCCATCAATGAACTGTCAGGGTTCATCCTGCTGGATATGCTGCCAATTCTTTGTTGGGTTTAAGATGGGCACCAGGGCCCAATTAATAAGAAATTACTACTAGTCATTGTCCCACTCTGCTGGACATGGTCAGTCAGTGCCCCCAGCTTAGCCACCTGCAGGTAACACTACCTTAGGTATCCAGTCACCCCTGGGATGTCGGGGTCCAACCTCGTTCAGTCGTATGATGATTAAGGCATAGATCGTGGCCTACGGTGGCTCGCGGAATCTGTGGCCACAAATCCGGAAGGTGTTCCCAACCTCTTCAGCTGACTTGGCCCACCCAGGGATGCCAAGTTTCTGTAGCAGGGAGCCACTATGCTTATTGGGCCTTGCGGTTACAGCAGTGGACAGAGGTCATTAGGCTCTGTGTCTCTATCCCCAACCATCTTGAAGAGTTGGCAATCCCATTGTAGTGGCTTACTTTGAGGCTTTATTGGACCTTGACACAGTGGTCAATGATACTAAACTACTACAAACTTAAGAATCTGGACCCAATGGGATCTGGGCCTACACACACAGTGTGTAGATTGACAAAAAGAATAAGATGGATGTTGTATGATTGAAATGTCCTGTAGAGACAGACCTCAGGGGATGGTGCATGATGTTTACCCAATGGACACTCATGGATGAGTATCCCTGATACAAGGGTGCTACTTGCTTAAATAGCAGAAGGGGACAGACCTAAATGATGTAGGCATGATGATGTCATGACCAGAACACTCGATCATGATGTCATGATGTACATTACATTCCACCATGACATAACCATGTCCACACATGTGCAATGATAGGGGCCTGGATGGACCCCAGCACCACAGATGGTGCCAGGTCTGTATGGGCCCATACTTGGGTCCATCTCTGGGTCTGTCCAGGTCAGAAACTGCAGCAAAACCCCAATTCCTTCCCTGGAATGAGCTGAAGGAACAGATCTGGGCTGGGAAATACGGACACCATGACGTACATATAAAACACGAAATATTCATTTCAAAAGTCAAAATTTCAGAATTTAATTATAATGAATCAACCCTGAGGATTCATAATGGTTTTCCAACCAGTGCAGATACTTCAACAGACAATTTTAAGTTATAGACCTCTTGGTCTGTACTCATCATGAGTACTTCAGGTGTACTCTTCACCTGCTGATGTCTGAGTGTTTCAAAGACCATGTCCTGAGTCTGGGACAGTCGGCCTGTGAGTATGGCTTGATCCCAGTTGGGGGATGGGTCTGCACTCACTGGTGGATGTCACCCTTGAATCTTCAGGTGCAGATTCATTGTCAGAATCTAATATTTGTCTAGGCCTTCATCTGATCTTGGGCAGAGGTATCCAGTCTTCATCTGGTGACCCTGGATTGGGCCCAGAATCTTTGGAAAGCTCTTCTTCCATGGATGAAGAGATCAACCATTTAGCTCTGTATCTGTTGTGAGTAAATATTTCCTCAAACAGAGGAACACTGAAATTATACAAAATTAAAAATATTTTGAGTTTTGGGTTCAATTTGAATTTTGTCTACACTTTATAATCAAAGAAAATTCAGATTTACATTATAAAACACTTTCAAATTTACTTACCCATCAGAATTGATCCAGGTTTGGATGCATTTTGTCTGTCCACATAGGAGCTCGAATAGACACCTACATCTACTTCTACTCTCCCTGAAAATATTGGAGAAATTATTTCCATTAATCCATTGCGTTGATCAAAATTAAGATATACATTCTCAGATCAACAATAAACGTGGAACAATTCATGTATCAGTGTGTCTTTAAGACTTGCAATCGCAATGAGCAATTGACAAAGCAAACAAGAAGAATTGCTGGCTTTATTGTGTCATAATTAATTTGTATCTAATATTTGACATAAGATAGGTAAACTTGAAACTTACCTCTTACAATACACTGGGCAGATGTGATATCTTTCATGGGTACTCCAGCATAATGCTGGATGGTGTAAAGCCCAGCTCCTTCCAGCTCATGGATGGTCATGTCATGCCATTCCATGACTGTATCTTTGGCAGTTTGGGTGTATTTGTTGGTCTGGTTCACAGGATCAAATGTGGTGACCACTTTACATTCTGTGTGGCCTTTGAAAACTATCTTGCCAGTAGGGTCACCCATGATTCTTCTTGTGTTACTGGGCAGTGAGTACTGGACTCTTCCCTGTCACATCAACAAGGGAAACCTCCAGGCAGGACACCTCCCTGTGAGGTCTCCTAGTCCTTGGGGCTGGGGTACATTCTTGTGGAGACAGACAGGCAGTGTCCAAGGCTCCTGAAAAGAGTACATCAGACAAAATATTATACTAAATTAATGAAAATATGTCTGAAATGCTCTTTTCAGCTAAAAGAATGCCAGAACATTATTTTTTCAGTTTCTATAGCAACATAAGACTTGAATTATTCAAATAGAATCAAATTCAAAATTTAATTCACTGGGATCCACATCTTATACATGCTATAAGTATGTTAGAACTATTATTAAAATGTGAATCCATATTAATACACTTTAAAATAATTCTTAAAATATGGAAAAACAATTAGACAAGCAGTTGCTATGGTAACAAAGCTGAAAAACATGAAGAAATAATTATTAAAACATCTAACATAGATTTAAGACCAATGCGATTATACTATAAAAGGGGAAAACTTACTTTAATTCCTTCATATTTGGTTCATTTAAGCCTATTGATACCAGGTCTGTCCAATTCTACTGAAAAATGTATGATCTAAATTACTTATGTAATTAAAATATGAACTATCAATTTCAATGTACACCTGAATCATTTGGGAGACACTAATTATATGACTTTCATGCTTAAAAAGAAGTTTGTATGCATCTTGATATGAAAGGAACATAGCCCACCTTATTGCTTCACAGCTTAAGTGGATGTGGTTCAATGAACAGAAAACAAGGAAGCCTCTATTTTGACACACTGTAACTTCTTCACATCAAATGAACTCTGTCTATTGGTGTTTCTACAATGAGCAAGGTTGAATATCATATCAAATTATGACATAATAATGGATTAAATAATCATCAATTAATTTATACACATCCAAGAGTGTTTACCATGATACACCAGCAATAAGGTGAATTTTAAACCTAAAGGTACAGTGAGTATTCTGCTGGTCTTTACACTGATATCACCAGGTAATGTTAGCTCTGTACCAATTACCTGAGTAAATTTTGGCTGGCTTTCTTGAAAAAGAAGGCCAAATGAAAATGATAAAGGGTACTTACCGTATATTTCTCAATCAACAAGCTGCATGATCTCTCCAATTATCAATGTGTTTTACCAATGTGTTGTCTAATTATCTGAAATGTACCAAATAATTAAAAATGCAATGTATTTCAATGCAAAAATTTGTTTTGTATATATATAAGTAACAATGAACTGTATATTCATATATAAATACTTACAATTACAGATATGTGTGCAATGACCTTGTGTTTGGCCTCAGTACCAAGGTCACCCCAGGTGGGTGCACCTGTACTAGTGCAGAAAGGTCATCTGAGTACACCAGTATGGACCATAGGTTCCCCTCTCTACAAACAAATAATTTCAACTTTTAAATTTTATTCTTTATATTTTTGAAATTTTATGGGGACCTAAAAGTTCCAAAGTGTGGAAAATACAAAGAATGGGTTGGCCAAGCCCAAACAATGTATTCAATGCACTAAAGAACTTTATTCATGTAATTACATCACTGGGAACTAGTTGCCAAATTCTAAATTTAATTAGTTTGAGAAAAATAATTTTAAAACAACTTCTCTGTGTCTTTTGGTACCAACTAACAGGCTGAAATCCATCTGAGAGTAGTTGAATGCACTGTCTGTACAGCTCAGGTTTTCTGTCACCATTCATCAAAGTGGAGTCAGAAACTGCTTAACTGTCACCTTTGTCTGTAATGATTGTAAATACATTCTTGGTATTCATTGACATGAAATATATAATTTAAAATTTATTTCACTCATATAAGATTGAATTATCATACTTGTATTTAATTTCTAGTGTGTAATAATTAGGTTTAAGATGATTTTATTATCTTACCTGTATTTTCATTTTATCTGGACACATGGGTGATACACCAGAGTATGCTGAAATATACTAAATAAGAAATTATGTGCAAGTAAAAATATTTTAATCCATACTGTACTGTACAGATTCTATATTTCAATTTGTACTAATTTTGCACTATCCTGTGTAAAAAATATATGTATAACCTACATTTTTAAATTTAAAATTCACAATTTTTAATGTTAGAACATGATTCTATGAAATAAATGCATTGTATTAATATAAATTTTATTTAAATACAACAATGAAAATTTTTAGTATTGTTGAAATTTGATTTCATAGCCCAATCATGGATACCAGTAGATGGATGGGATGTTTAGCATCATTAAAGTATTAATGTTATGAATTTTAATTGAATTTAACTATTTTATTTGAATTTATTTGTGTGTTTGTTCTGTGGTAGTATTACAGTTGATGCCAGGAAATATAGAACAGTGCTGAACATTGTTATCATAATTTTTCCTTGGACACTGGCACATCACACCTTTTTCATCTGATAATCATCAGATAATGCATTTGTATTATATGTGATGACTCTTTGGATCCTTCTGTGGAAAATACACCATGAAGATCAATTTACATTCATTTAAATTGTCCTAAAAGGACTTAAGAAGAAAATGTTTTGAAACAGGCTTTATTACCATTGATCGTAAAGCATTTTCAGACTGTTTCAATTTGATTTTGGCTTTTACATGGGAGAATTCCTATTGAGTGCATTTATAATTTTTCTGGTGTATTTATTTTAATTTATCCTATCCTTGAATACATTAAAATAAAATTGAAATGCAAGGAATGTAATATAACCATGGTTGTTGTGATGAATTCTCCCCAATGACATTGAGGGAGTTCCCAAATCACCTAACCAATGAACAGTTGTTGTCTGAGAGTATATAAGA
>JBCAUI010003762.1:0-10299 GCA_038406195.1 Haplosyllis anthogorgicola
CGCGTAGGGCCAACCCGACCCCTACCCACCTGACTCAGGTGTCGGGTTGAAACTGTTACAGCCCTCCCCCCTTTGCGCACTTCCCGGATTTCGTGAAAACGGTATTACCAAATGTTCCAACATCGAAGCTCTAGCACTGCGTAATATTCCCCGCGCACTTTTGCAGAAGAGGCAAGCATACAAACACGAGAAAACGTTTCAGATTCGTCTTTTTCAGAAAATATGGTAATTTACTTTATTGTATTTGTTATTTATACTATATCTTTCAAAATTAAAGGAAAGTCTTAGTCAATTACGTTGTCTCAGGGTGCCAAACGTGCGCTTCATGCTTTCAATAAATTATAAAGGTATATTGCGGTTCAGTGTTAAGTTTTCATAAATTAAACACAGGCCCCGCCGAAGATATCGTGATTACTTTTTGGCTCATTTGGCATAATTGCCAAAGAGCCTATAGAATCATGAATTGTCTGTCGTCGTCGTCGTTGTCCTGCATTGTCGTCATCCGTCGTCGTCTGTGCACAGCTAGTCTGAGCACACTATTCGTCACAGAGACTTCACACATACACACCTATGTCCAATCTCAAAGCCTAGCAAAAATTATGTTGCTGTGACCATTATTTCCAAATTGGCAGCCATATTTGTGTTTTTCTTTGAACCTTGCTCCTGGACACACAGTTGATGATACAGACTTCATATTTGGCAGGATGATGCTTCTACATACCCTACTTATGTTCTGTAGTGATTGTATCAATCTGACTTATATTTTTAATTTGACAGCCATATTTGTGTTTTCATAGATCACCTACAAATTTGGGATTTGATCCCAGACAGTTTATTTGTATCTATGTGATATTGAAACCTTTTTATCTTAGTTTTTTGATAATGCCAAATGAACTCAGGTCCATATGGACTTATTTTTTCATTTTTGATATCCCGATTTCAAACTGTGGCTGGAAATGTAATCCAAATAGGTTGGGTTTTTTCTCTCTTTTTTTTGAAATCCGTAGGATCATTAAGACAAGTGACGTGTAATCTGTAAGTGATGTAAGACACAATCATTACATCGATTTTAGACCTGAATTAGGCAGTAAAATCATACTTATGAAAAACAACCATGCAGGTAAAAACATACATGGTTTGGTTTTAGATGGAGAACGCAACAGAAATTTCCATTGTTTCGAGATTACATAAGATCAGTTTAGTTATCAGTAAAAAGCTGCCAACGTTTTGCATTTTGTTTGTCTAAACACAGTGTTTTATGGTTATTTTATGTCCGATCATAAATGAAGATTATCAGAATGTTGGGAACAAAAAGTAGCAAGGCGAAAAGAAGTGGCCAATTACAAACAACAAGTTTATAAATTATCAAGAAAGGCATGCCTCTGTGGCGTAATGGTGAACGGGTGAAACCCCGTATCGAGTGTTGGTGGTTTGAAACTCACCAAAACATGTACACAGATGTTTTCAAGTGTGTGAACCTCCAAAGGATGACTTAACAAATCCCTGGCTTTCAAGCACAGTGGCAGGGTAGCCCCAAGCCCAAAACATGAGTACCAGTGGCCTCACAAAACGGTTTCTAGAGAAGGGCTGCGGTGATTGTCAATAACCGTCATCGCCCTTAAAAAAGTAATCTATGAAACTATCAATCGAACACGTAGTGTACTTGTCAAGGAAAACAAATCAAATTCAAACAAAAACTGTAAATAAAATTCATAATAAATTATTATTGACCATGATTTACTGTTTTTACTTTCAGGGGCGGATCGGATCAGAGTAGCGGTGCTGGTAGTGTGAATCCCCCGCGTAGATCCTCCTCATTCCTCCGCCGGGCTCGGGAGGTCAAGGACAGAGAGAAGAGAGAAGGTCATGCGCAGGACGACAGCATCGTGTACTCAGAGAGTAAGAACATCGGACGACGACTGAGGCCTTCGCGCCGAGGAGAGAGCTTCAAGTAAGTGTTTGTCAGTTACTAACACTCACCCCTGTTTTAAATCAATGAGCGTTCATATAATCCAATTTCATATTATAACCTGTCATTTACGGCCACACTTCGGGCTCAGTTCTTATGGTAGTAAACAACAGGTTGTCTTGAAACGCAGGTTCATATAAATGGCCACAAATGACAGGTGATCGTAAAATACAGGATTTACTTTATTAGAGAAACTACCTTATTTGGAACTATGAAAGATACACTTTCCTTCTGGATCGGTAAAATATAACTGTCGGTTACATGTTTCTAAACACGCACACACGCACGCACGCACATACTGTGACTCATGTATGGAAGGGAAAACTGTCAGCCAAAAGACCTCCGAAACAGAACACGTCATCTATCTTTTTTTTCTCTTTTTTTCTTTTTTTGCATATGACAGTCGAATATTGCACGAAGCTATGAAATATTTTGCAGTAAGGTTTTTATCAATGACGTAAGTAGCTCGAGATGTGGTTTTAAAAACAATGTAGTCAACGTGTTCACATGTTTCATGTGATTAGAAATTTAATTGAATTGATTGGTGTTAGAAATGTGTGTGATCTTTTGCTGAATGCTAGATATCAGGAAAATTTCATTCCGGAATGTAGCAAAATAGATTGAAATCTTGTTGGTGGCCCCAGAGGTGCAGCGTGGTTCATCTGTGTTCAACCATCGACACTCGCAACATTTCGTACTCGCCAATCCGTCTAGCACGGGTTTAAGTCTGCTAGACCTACCGGTATTAGTTATGCACTCGCCAGAATGTAAAAATCTTAATGTGATTTAATGTAGAAGGCATTTTGAAAAATTATTAAATTTTTCTGTAACGCATCCAATTTTTCCCAACTCACCAGCAGGACTATTGGCTCTGAAAAACAGCTTATTTGCAAAACAATTTGAAGGTTTCAAACTGAAATACTTTCAGTGTTTCAATACATAGAAATTGCGAATATTTTGGGTACATTGGCCCTGAACATAGCTAGACACTTCAGGCATTAGAAGCAGAATGAAAAATGTCAACTTACTTTTATGAACCCAAGTAATCTTTGATGTGACAAATTGTGAAAAAAAAGTGGCATACTTACATGCCAGATTTATATTTTAGCGCCTGTAAGCGTGCAAATATGTCATAAATTCGTACTAAATCATAACATTAAGTATCAGTACGGTTGCTAAAAATGAATATGTAGTCGGCTCAATTACAAAATACTGGTTAATTATCAACCTTTTGAAAACCCCCCCACAAAAACACAGTCTCAACTTATATTGAATGACACCTGTTTGGGCGACATTCTGCCTTTTAACGGAGCCCTGTCGACCTCGAAACACTTAATGTTTATATTTTTACCTGTCTTAGGCGGCATATCTGCCTTTACCACGTTCTAGTCACAACAAATTAGGGTGTCGCCCAAGACAGGTTCTACTGTGGCCTACAGTGTGTTATCAACGGACAGTGGAATTTTTTTTAGTATGGATACATTATTACCAATGCAAATTGCACGAGCTGTTGTTACCTGTAGTTTGTACTGTTGCTCAAAGAATGATTTATTACAATAGTATCTATACAAGGTAAACTTTGTAACGTCTGATGCAGATAAGACATTCCAGACCGATGTGACATCAGATCATGTATCATATTGTTTATCAATTCATGAACGTGTGGTTTTTTTTTCTTTTCGTTAAGGAAGTTATCAATAAGTTGATTGCCATGATTGGGAATTTTATTTTTGTCTAATTAAGGATACAGCATAAGCAATTAATTACACTTTAATACAAACATAATATAATAATAATACAAACATACAAACTAATACAAACATACAGGGTACGCTCATATAAACATAATACAAACATACAGGGTACGCTCATATTGAGTGAAATCGAGTGGGGTTTAAAGGACGTAAGTGAGTATGTACACCAGCGAAAGAGCCACCCTGGCTTTGAAACCCAAGGTCAGAGTCATGCCAAGTCCGAAATGGACTTCGGTTGACACATTGTTTTAAAAATAGAAAGGAAAAGATGCATGTCCTAATTGTAGGATTCCAGCAAATTGTAGGTTACTCTTGAAATTCCCCAAAACCTACATAATAGCGAAGGTTGAACAATTTAAAGTACCGTTAATGCTTGAATTTGTTTTGATAAGTCATTGTGATATTTGGAAAGATGTAAATAACATTTTTGCAAGAATTATGATGCATATCAGTGGTTCACTGAAACCCAAAAAATGTCAAACACAAATAAAGATACAACTACACAATATAAATGCGTTTTAATATTGGAATGCACGGACGTTTAAATAGAATAGATGTGTAGATTCAATTGTGTTTTATATTGTCGATTAATTTCAAACGCAAATGCAGAAAATGTGAGAGCAATTCTTAATCAGAAATACAACATTTACATTGAAAGCACTTTTGTGGCAAAAGTGCGAAAATCTTTCAATTTAGTTTATCAGTTACTAATTAAGGATGTAATTGCTCAAATGCTTAATTGCTGAAGACGGTGAATCATGGAAGTGTTTTGCTTTGTTAATTTTTGAGGAACTAGCTGGTTTTTTTATTTAATTGTTTGGATTACATTAGCCGCCGCACTTAGAAATCAGAATTTCTAAAAAAAACAACCAACCGTTATATGGCAGATGAAACATATTATACACGGCAAAAAATGGTTGGATCGGAGCTATTGAAAGTTGATCCATTGGAAGTCGATTAAAAAAATTCAACTTTATTTATATTCATGAACAGTTTGGCGTTTAGGGGCAAGTTCAATTTTTATTTCTATTATTTTGTCCTATCGCCGCACTTTGAAAATTCTGCCAGTGCAATGTAATCCAAGTGATTAAAATAAGGCCCAAGGATATTACTGCTCAAGATGTTGAGTCAAAGAATTGATATATGCTTTTTTATTAATTTTTGAGGAACTAACTATTTGTCTTGGACCAGTGTATTATGGTTACGGACGATAGTAGCTCCTATTTGTTAAAATTATGGAGGTAAACATAGTGATGGTGATGACCACATATTACGTGATCATATCAGATAATGTTTATTAATAGAACAAAATCATTGCAACCATTTGTCCTTCCTTGTATTGATCTTAATTGTCGTATACAAAGAAGGCGGGAACACATGTGATTTATTGCCCTGCATACCGAGCAAAGTGAACAGTAGCCAAATAAATATAACAATTTTTAACGCATTACCAATTCTGGATGACAATGTTTCTCTCTTTGACCTCAGCAACTTACTGGAAAGGAATATTTTATCGTGGGTAAGTTATGATTTTTAAAATAGCGGGAGGCGGGAAGTTATTTTCGTCGTCTTTTGTTTTCTTTCAAATTTGATTTTGATATTTTGATAGTACGTTACACACAAGAATGCTAATTGTACAGTAACAATATTTCTGAAGATGAGGTGTGTGTGTTTCCTCAAACAGGTAATAGCAGCCCCCCTGTGGAGTAACAGATGCTTTGGGGTTGTTAAGTGAAGGGGTCTCCACCCTTCCCCAAGGGTCACCTAGTCTCACGCTATCCCACCTTATCCGTTAGGTATGTCAGGAATAGGGCTCTGAAAGATTAGAGGTTGAAAATTCGAGAATTGTAGATTTCAGAGAGAATTTGTTGCTTTACTTGTAAGTGACCAAAAGTGAATGTTCAGATTGGACCGTCGGACAATAACATAATTCTTCTTGCGCTCCAAGAAGTGATCTCCCATGCATACAACAGTGGTTTTGGCCTTTGAGCTTCAGATTATTGATTGAACATTCCATATTTATGTACAAAGGGTAACAGTTATAATTGAGCAACAGCAAATGTCCACGTTATTCGTCAGTACGGTAACTTAAATGGAAAAAACTAAAGTTTGTAAGTCGACTGTCGAACATGCTCTTGCGATTCATCGGTAACTGATCGGAGCGTTGCCTCCTCAGTGCACAGTACAGTAGTCGGTGGGTGTTGGGTCGGAATAATTGTGTTCAGGTTGAAGTGGACCGTATGGTAGTTAAAGCAGGTGGTCGTCCCCACTTAGAGCGACGTCTTTGTTGTGTTGTCTCTGTGTTAACTTGAAGTATCTCATCGGGTCAAATCGCGTGGAAATTGAATGCCGCATTTTGCCCTTTTCGCAGTACACACAAACGGGAGAGGGTACTGTTTATTCTCGTATAAAAATTCTGGCGCTTTGGAGAATATGAAAGCTCGTAAAATAAAACGTACAGAAACAGGTTGAATACCAGTTAAAATACATGGAAACCATGCACGCACGTGCACACACACACACACACACACACACACACACACACACACACACAATGAACTTACCTGCATGAAGAAAAGAAATTACAGTTTGATGAATGGAATCTTAGTTTTCTATGTGGAAAAACAGCAGGTGAAACACGAAAAAAGTTGGTTGGAATGTTGAATAACAGGTGGGCAGATAAAAAATGACCTGGCAGACGAAAACGGGGTGAAAATATGTAGAAAAAGGCAAGATACGAAGTAATTTTAAAAGGATTTTTTGTTGTCTAACTCTTTTTACTAATATTTAAAATGAGAGATAACCCAGTTTATTCATGGAAATTATTTTTAAAGGTGCCACGTTCGTTCAAAAAATTTAAAAGAAAACTGGTACATCAAGAATATTTACCAAACAAAAGTCCCCAAGGTCTCATTAAGAAATCGGGCATACTTCCTTAAGCATACTTATGCGTACATAAGTATCTTTCCTTAAATGGACATTTACCTTATTTGTCGGTCTGGTACCATGTCCTGTTCAGTATGCTAATCCCTTCCGTTAATTTAAATAAATTCTGTGACACATTTCACTTCGTAATTTTAAGTGACAATTAATTCTCAATTAGTAAACGTGATGTCGTTAAGCTCCGTTTAAAGCATTAATTATAGACGGTTTTTGTGCTTTTAGTTCAATAATTGTGACAGGTTTATTGTTTAACAAAGGAAAGTTACTTTTTCTTCACTTTGCGTTTTGTAGAGCTTTTTGTTGTCGGAATTAAGTACTGTAATTGCACGATGTTCAGTGAGGTGGAACGAAACAATTAAAACACTTAAGAATTCAGATGCATTTTCATTAAAACTGCACAAAATCTCCTTTCGAGAAAATTTTAGTTGTATTTCTGTGGTTTCACTCAAATTTGTGGACAACCATGACAATTCATTGATAGATTAAGTGAACTCTTTAGTGCACACAGTTAGATGATACTTAGGATTTATGTTTTCTGAATTCCGGGATTAAAAGTCTATTTTATTTTAAATTTTGGTTTTACCTTTTACACTGTACTGTTTCTAATTGAAGTCAATTCTCCAGTAATAAATTGTTTCTCTACGGATAATAATTTGAAGTACAAACTTCCAAGTTAACAGGCACACGCACACAGTTTTATGTATTTGTTGAGTGACAGACAAGAGTGACCGATGTCACTCATTAAATGGTGCAGGGCAATATCGTGAACAGACATCATCAGTCATCATGTTCATAATTACCTTTCTGTTGTAACACGCAAGAATAGGACGTGCGTGTAGCATGCATGCATGAGTGAAAATGCAGAAAGCCAACTTCGTAAATTGGCAAATGACACTTATTTCCCAAAAACAAATTGGACACGTGTTAAACTCCGTGAAAAATTGATCACAACTGTCATTTAGACTATTAGCTATGCTTTATGGGGGAAAGAACTGCCATCAATAATACAGACCCAAAAGTTGGCTTAAATATCGAAAGAAAAAAGAAGACATGTATTGAATTTTCTCTCTTAGCTGCTGCAATAGCCTTTAGCAGCAAATGACGATTAGAAGAAACGCCTTATAAGATATCAATGTTTTATTTTATGAGGTGTATTCATTTTACAGGTTAATACTTTAAGAAATGTAGCAGCCTTTCGGCGATTAATTGTGAAATTTTGGAATAGCTCTGCAGTGTTTAAATTTCTGAATTCATAATTCGATTGGAATTATTGTGAACAAAATCATGACGGAGTAAAGTACTTACATTTTGAATGGAATAGCCCTCACAGTTTTGTAACAGGAAACTTTTTATGGGTGAGCCCTATACGGCACCTGGTCAGCTGATGCATTGTGGGAAGTTGTAAACAGTTGAGTGACCAGCGATACATGTAGCAAACATACTGGAAAATATACTTACCAGCAAGAATTAGCCTTATTATTGCCTTTATGGTGGGTACTTGCTTTTAATTTTGTGTTAGAATCGTGTGAGAGTATGTAAACTATTATATGTCAGAGTTTTGAGGCCTACAGGTAAATTTGAGCGGAGATAATTGGAATTATGTGAGATGTATTTGTGTCAACATAGGTGGAATTTTATCATGTTTAAAGAAGTTCTATTGTGCACTTTGCATGTGTGTACATACGATGTTTTTCTTATGTAAGAGTTTGAGCGCATGTATGTACCTGTAAATATAAAGTTTTAGATGAAAAAGTGAAAAAAGTTTTTAAAGGAGTATTTATATAAAGGAGCAGACAGTTTTTACTTGATTGCGTTTTGGTACCTAGTCAAACCTTTTAGGCCCAGATGCCATCATAGAAATTATCTGGAAAAAGCCCCCGCCCCCGCCCCCCTAGCCAACCACCCCCTCCCAACCCCAGCCCCCTTAAAATAAAGCTATCAATCTGAGATGCCAGAGTCACTCCAAGAGAGCAACTAGTTGTCGTAACAATTTTATTTTCCCAATCCCTCATAATTCAGTTACTCACTGGAATTTTACATTGTTCAGTTTTATTGCCATTGGTCCCTTGAATACCATGTCAGACAGTACTCAGATCTATACTTTTGGATTGAATTCACAATACAGTAATATATAACGTGTTATACATACAGTATAACTCCTCATTTACGGCCACCCTTCTTTACGGCCACTCCTGGTTTACGGCCATGTTGACCCCAAACATTTTCTTCAAAACTGTATCAAAATGCAGTCTTCCTTTACGGCCACTCCTAATATACGGTCAAATTTAATCGGTAAAATGGGTGGCCGCAAAGGAGGAGTTTTACTGTACTGTTATGCAAAGCAATGAACGTATGTATGCAGGTTTCAATGAATGAATGAATAGTGTACAGTGTGCATGTGTTCTAGCATAGACAAGTCACATAGCAGAAAATCATTGATGTGAAACTAAACTGGCTCTTTTCACATACTGGTAGATCATGCATATGTGCAAAATGCACCACCATGTTTTATCAGGGGAATTAATTTTAGCACAATCTCACAAAAAAAAATTACATAATAATTCTACGCAAGCAAACAAGGAAAAGCAGGTTGTCACCTACACTCAGGTAATTCTGAGCTCAAGCGTTAATTTTGGTAGTTATGCTCATATATGACCTATTAATTTGAAATAAATGTCATCACAAAGGTAGGTGTAGCGATACTTATCAGGGTCAGGTGCAAGGTCATTACAAGGTCAAACGGTGAGTTGTTGATTACTGCAGTGATATCACCTGTGGTCACTCCAGGTGAGATGGATTGATTCAGTCTGTAATATTACCATGTGTTGGCATTTTAATATTATATTGAAACTGAAAAGCAGAATGATTGATGGTTGTTTTGAACATTATAATGCTGCAAAATTGCCTTGGTAGAATTGAACATTTTGCTTATATATTGCAAACGAATAATTTGACGTGAAAAGATTTAAAGTGACACTGAAAGAATTGTGCAATAACTATTTTAGATATCTGAGAAATTGAGAAATTATTAAAAGAGTAATCCGGATTGGTGTATTTCATTGTCATGGTGTATTAAACATTTGATCAATACCTAAAGGATCAACGTTCAGTCCTGAAGTATTTTCATCCATGTTCAAGTCATAAACCCAATTATGTACACATGGTGTGACATACAAATGCATTCGTATTAAACAAATGTATTAGAATCAATAAAAATGTGAAAAGGATTATTTATGTACGGGTATCATGGTATACATACCGTATTTATTGGAATTGAAGCACTGAAAATTGAAAAATTTGGTTTTTTTAATAGAAATAAACTAAATATTTTCTTCCAAATTTGACATTTATTGTCAATTAAATTTTGTCGCATGCTATCAATATGACAGAAATGTCAGAATGTTTAATGTCCTGGACTCATTGGTTCATAAGTTCTCTACATGTGCAGAATTAACCCTTTAAGCTCCCTGTGGTGTTGCAGCGAAAATTTAGGCTAAAATTGACCCCCTACCACCTTCTGGAGCTAATGTTCCTTTCATCTCCCTGAATCTCATTGATTTTTAGTGTTTTTGGCCTTATTTCCAGGCTTTAAATCAGAGGTCAACTTTTGTCTAGCAAATGACTTGAGTACCA
>JBCAUI010003773.1:0-10299 GCA_038406195.1 Haplosyllis anthogorgicola
GGGTGAATGTGGCAGGGTGGGTTCTGGTCACCTTTTTCACAGAATTCTCTAATCATCATGTGAAGGGATACCCTGTGTGCTGGACTTAACAGAGGGTGAAATTCCTATCATTTTGGAACAATAGTGCATCAAAAGCAAAGCGCGAAATTCTCTCTTTTGTTCTCTCCGTATCCAACTATTTAATTGATAGCTGTTAAATTTAACTGTTTTGCAATTGTTAACTTTTCGTCTGTCTGATGATAACGCTTATTAGATCGTAACGTGAAGTTGTACTTTAGGAAGACATGATAAAAGAGAGAAATTTTCGTTTTGTTTCTTGATTACTATTTCATGGTTATCACTATTTTTTCAGGTTAGAGACCACCCAGAACAAAATTATTTTCACAACCAAAAACCAGCAATCTTATTTAAGAACGAAATATTTAAGAGCAAAAACTAAAATGAAGTAGATCAATTCACTAATGTGCGACAAAAATAGAAACAAGAAATGTTACATGATATGTTTATTATGATTTACCGCAGTTTTCAGAACAATCGTATAAAAATAGAAGATAAATAGTTATTACCTTAATGCATCTGCAGATAAATGAAGTACAATTACAGAGGTAGATAAGTAGGAGCAATGGGGCCAGTTGAAGTATAATTGACGTATGAAGGCAATCAGTTCGGCATTAATATCACCCGGTGCCCCGTGCTCAGTTGACTTCTTTCAAAACCTACCTCCCTGGATAGTTACACCGGTGCTGGCCCGCACTGGTCACACGACCTTCTAATGCGCCCATTGCCGCGCATTAGGGCCCATTTGCCAGCGGTTAGACGTGTGGCTTGCGGGGGAGAGCGGAAGGAAGCTCGCTGACAGGGACACGCACCCGAGGATGATCTATGGCTATGCTAGTACGTCAAGAAACTCCTCTCTGGACCATAACACGGTTGTAGGTTTGATAACAGTACGGGAAAGTGCTGCTAGAGCTGTAACATGGTACCCTATGCTATCCTATGAAATTGCTCGTAATGCGCAGCTGAGAAAAATACTTTACATGTCCTCTTTATTTTGTATCAGCCCAGTTATCAGTCTATTATACCATTACACAAGAATCATATCCACGTGTACATAAGGGTATACAAGGGAGCTCTCATAAGGTGTCATGTTAAACTTGTGATACGATTTTGCATACTGTAGCAGTAGCAGTTCCTGAATTCATTTTAATTTGAAAAGTAGAGAACAAAACGAAAAATAAAATAATTCCAAGTTGTACTTTTGATGTCCTGATGTTCCAAAACTAATGCTAACTTCCATATTGATACGGCTTCTATTTAGAATCATTTGCGATGAGTGAGAGATTGAATTTATATGAAGTGCTTAATGTTGACATCGGTGACAACTGGGGCAGAACACCATTGTGTCAATCCACAACAACATGCAGGATCAAAGCCACAGGTGCATAACATGTGAGGTGTGAACTGGAGCAGAACCAATGCATGGTATTAGCATGGTATATGCATTGTGTCATTCCCCAGTTCTCACCTCACACCTAATCAATTGTCATATCATGGTGCCCTATTTCCCAGGACTTTGTTTATATTTTGATTTGGTGTCAGTCCATTGAGGTGTCGCAGTAGGTGTCAGTGTCTCCTAAGGGCAAATCCGTAAATAGAAGGCAGTATCAATATGCGTCCTCTGGAGGTTGATTGGATAGCGCCATCTGCAGTTAAGATGTCTCTAAATTAGGAAAGGCGTTTTCCTGCTCTGAATAATGAAATAGTGTATGAGTCAGTACATGTATCGTCACCGTGAGGCTGGTGTAGCTCAAAAATTTGTTTGATTCGCAAGTTCGTGTCCCGCGCAAAACTCAATTTTTCTCAGCTTGCGGCTTCCGTGGACCTTGTATTATGTGCCAAGTCCCCATGGAACTTCCCACGTCATCCAGTGATGGCTTCGCACATGTGAGCGATGTGACATCATCCTAAATTTCCATGTTCTATGACGTCACATCCTGTGTAGGCATCTACATCATCTACAAAGTGTATAAAACAGCCTGTGCACCCCTTTTCGGCACTTAAGCTTACAAACCAAGCTCAAGCATGGACCGCAACACTTGGTCAACTTTGTTGGTGGTGCACACATAGCATCGCCCATGTTGCTGATAACTGTTTCAACCGCGTCACACTTCCTCCAGGGAAAGCACTGCAGTGTAGGACATTTCCAAGGCAATCCTTGCCTTGTATTGTTTTACCACGTTATACTTTCTCATGTTAACCTCTTTCAGGTGTTTCAACCCTACATATTGCGCATATTCCCGAGTGGGAGCAAGACAAGAGCTGCCACCTCTTTGGTATGCACAGACACCACGACACCACACACAAAAGCTTCTTATCCGGCACGGCCCCCCCCACCAACGGCCCAAATTTTCTTCATTTTCATGCACTTTCCGCTAAATTTTGGGCGGAAATAGGGGTGGCCCCCCCCCAAACGGGCCGGGCGCCCCCCCCCCCAAAGGAAATCCTGGATCCGAACCTGCTAAACATATTGTATGTTTCAATACTGCATAGCCAACAAAGCATTAGGTATTTAGGGAGTGAAATACCAATTTCTGCTTACTGTTTTCAGTCCTGTAGATCATACCGTTAAAACCTAAAATTTCTGCTTGACATAATAATGATTGCTCACAGTCAGCATATTTGACCGGCCAATCTTTTAATATTTTATTTGAAGTGGGTCCTCAAATTGACATTAATTTGAGAATCAGCCTGTCTCAACTAAAACAAAATGCATTGTTTATTTACGTTGTTGAATGGATCTAACTGAAAATAGGGGCTTAAGGTCATAGAGTATATTTTTACAGCAAGAATCTTCTTTTGTATGTTGTTTTGTATGTGCACTACTCTTGTATAGATTATCCTAAATTGAGGTACAGAACACTAGGAATCAGAATATTGAGAAAAGTTATGAATAAATTCACAATAAATGATATCCATCATTTTAGGTGTGACCCATTCAATAACGTAAATAAACAAAGCATTTTGTTTTAGTTGAGACAAGCCGAATGTTTGGTAACAAAATTTTTCATGCGTTAAAGTGACACGCTAATTCTTGTGTCGCATTCCACATTTCTCATTGCACTTTTAATAACCGAATTTCTATCATTTTAGGTGCGTATAAACAGGTAAAAATTGTTATTTATTGCACTACGTGGGACGACAGATTTCGGAAGTTAGTTATTTTACAAGCTTTATCAGATGACAGAGTAATAGCTCGTGGTGGACAGGTCACCACACATTTTAGCCTCATGCCATGACAGTTCAGGATTCCAGCTAGCACTACCATTAGCACACAAAATATGCATTGGATCCATGGCCCGTCAGATGCTGCACCCCAACGCCCGAAAATAAAAGCTCAATTAGCTTACAGTAGGGAAGTCCAACATGTCATTATAATAATTAGTCTACTTGTGATGGAAGGATGACTCTATTCTTAACACACTATTTGTATTACAATGGTTTTCTATCAACTCAATTTTGTCGAAATAGTAACACAGATAAAAAAAAATTACACTGCAATATTGGTGACGAAGTTTCCATTGTCTACAGGAATAGCACGAAGTAATCAACACGGTTCCATTGGAATGAGACAAAAGAATCCTTTTAAACACACAACTATTTATTGGGCAACAAAACTACCAGAGGTTGCATTAGGCGTGCACTCCTCAGCTGCTGGTTTCAGACTGAGAGCAATGCAGAGATACTCAGCTAATGAGTAGAGAACTAATGAATATTCATGTAATTAGCTGTAAATAGCTGCTGCTACTGTTGTGGATGTGCGTGTGTGCGTTCATATCTTATTTCCACTAAGGTTCCTAGATCCATGCATTAAAGTCTTTGGTAGAATTTGGAAGATTTACTGATACGGTTAATTATCGCATATCATAACAATTAGGTTGTAAGGTTAAAAATATTTTATTCACACACCAGGAGTCAATTATTAATTTTTATCTATCGGTACCCCATTACAGGAATTCAGTGCAATACAAAGGCCCTTGTATTTGTCAAAGCAAGAACAGAGGGTGAAATCTCTATCATTTTGGCACAATAGCGCATCAAAAGCTCAGCATGAAATTCTTTCGTTATCTCTTTTGTTCTCCCGTTTTACAAATTGATAGGAACCTCACGAGCTGATTCCTATTAAATCTAGCCGCACAATTGTAGATTTATTGCAAATGGGAAAAAGGACAGAACAGACATACCAGAATCAAATTTATGTTGTCATTTTTTCTATAATTCCCTTTGTACAAATGAAACAAATAATTAATATTGGAATCATTGGAATTCTGATTCCGAGAAATAATCAAATTTGTGGTCATTTTACCAATTAGGTAAAGCTTTTATGAATTGAAATTCTATTTTAAAGCTCTCCAACTATTTTATCAAATGCATTTTGCTGTTAAAAGGTTAAATCTTAAATAACTAACTGTGTAGAAAAAAAATAAAGAATAAAAATTTCTATCACGCCTCTTCATTTTTTAACTAGATGAATCCCGTCTTTTCGACGGGAAGAATGGCGAACTGCACGATGTGAGACAGGTCACATGCACATGGCATATTGTAAAACTGGAAAGATTACTGGATTTGACTGAGGTCCAGCATCCTATCTTCCAATATGTCAAAATTCATCCCATAATAGTGATATAATTGTGGTAAAGAAGAGATACTCTTGATCAATAGAGAACACCCAGTATATTTGTTTTTGAAGGAGCGCGGTCGTAGTATCTGTCGCAAATCGAGAATTCACCATTGATGCCCTATGGAACTTGCATAGAGGGCGGCATCTTCTAGTGCGAAATCTCCATAGAGTGAGAAATATACTGGGTGTTTTGTAACGACCAGCCATACGTATACGGTGCTCATTCGACAAATCTGTGTTAGTTTCTTTATTCAGGTCACAGGAAACCGTAACCTTTTTATTTATTTGGTAGATCTATTCCCCCAGACAGAAGAAAAAATGGCCATGGAGACAGACCCTCAAAGGAGGAAAGAATATGGTGCAAGGAAAAATGAAGATGGCCATTTAGGAATACTGCTTAAGCTTTTACTCATGATCCGATCATCCATTAATCCAAAATCCATGTGAATTTCATGTTCATTAACTTTGTTAATTAGTAGAAATTCAATGAAGATCCTGGATTTTCCGTTAATTCTAATCCAGTAAATTAGCAAAACAAATGTCACAGCAAGAATTTCACATGAAATCTAGCCCGAGTTGCCACTGACCACTGCACCGATTTTCCTGTTCTGTATTCTGTACACGGAATTCGTATCAGAAGTTTAACAATAGCGCATCAAAAGCTCAGCGTGAAATTCTTTCGTTCTCCCCTTTGTTCTCTTCCTTTCCAAAATGACACGATTTCTGTGTACTTGAAACACCCTTAAGCTCTGCATTCAAAGTGCTGGATATCAGCGCTATCACATGAGCAACTACAGAATTGCAGAATTGAAATGATTGAAAGTAAATTAGGCGGTATGGACTAGATTGTTGTATGTAATACTCATTTGTAACAAAACTGCAGTGTAACAATATCAAATTTAACATGCAACATTTCAGAAAAATTGTATCAATTGTGTACATAAGGGAGCTCCAATTAGTAACTTTGTTAAAGTTCTGATTTTTGTGCACTGATTGGTTGTTTTGAGGATCTAACAACTGGTCTATTTTTTACAAGTAACTTCTCCACCAATGTTGGATGAGTTTCTTATTCTGGATGAAAATGTTTTGCTTAAACCAAACACAACACTTTTGACTTTACTGTTCCTTTTATTTATTATGTGACCAGAGCATAATCATTTTGGAGCCACTGGTACTCTTGTTTTATATTGTGGGCATGTTTTTTTTCGTTTGTCACATTCCACAGTAAGAAGTGAAAGCCGAAGCTGTTCAACTTCAGGAATAAGCTTGGGACTAGTTAAGCCATGCCACTGCACCGATTTTCCTGTTCTGTATTCTTCAACAATTGTAAATATATGGTTACATTAAGCTGCCGAAAATAAGAATAATCTTCGGCAGAAAATGACCGTACTTTTCTTGTCCAATTACAGCGCAATTACATTGATCCCCCCCCCCTGCCCGCCCGCGTTGCCGCAAGTGTTGCAGCTCCCTTGCTGTGGAATAGCGCGCTTTATTTTATGACTGCTTTCTCAATTATAACTCAAGCTGCGGTCTTAACTTTAAGGCACTTTGTTATGTAATCTTTGTTATGTAATCTGTGGATGGATAACGACTTAAATACCTGCAAATGGATGTTAAATAAACCATAATGGTTCTGTTGGCTGAGAAACACTTATCGAAGAAAGCACTTTTGTATTTACTTTTTTTACTCTTTGGATAGTAACTTTGTTAATTTTTCGTTTGCTAACACTCAGATGAATTTGATAACTATCATGAAAGCTTTTTATGGTAAGTACGACACTTTCTTCTACAGGCAGTAGAATGTTAAGATTTCTTACAAAGTGAAATGCTCTATGCTCGATAAAATATGGATGCACAGTTTTATTATTAGTTTCACTTAAAGTTAAGAAATTCAGCTCCTGAAATTATTATAATTTTCTGTTTACGCGGAAAGGGATACAGTTATCTTATTTGCATGAGGCAACTTTTTTAACTTTAATTAATATTGAAATATATAAACAGATGGCATAGTCGTAAATTAATGCCCCAGCCTTTTGCGTAAACGTCAAATCCTGAAATTCTCATCAGTTTTGAAACAATAACACATCAAAAACACAGTGTAGAATTCTTTTGTTCCCTCTTTTGTTCTACAGGTTTCAAAATTAAAATAAATTTTATTATTTGAAGATAAGGATCATTCCAATCTCTAATTATGAAAACTGTCAAAATAGAATGGAACCAACCAAACTATTGCCTAATATATTTTATTTTGTTTAAATAAATTTTGACAGAGGAGTAAATTCAATAAACAACAACAGAATTTGCTGCATTAAAAAAATAGTTCTATTGTTTTTATGGGTAAATTCTCAAATCTGCCCTCGTGGGAGCTTCTTCACAAATTGTGTGATGCTTGGGGGAAATATCCCTGGCGAATTTTCATGTTGAATGTTTTTTATTTGGCGTGAAAAAAATAATTTCAAAGCCAATTCCGCAGATAGAAATCGAACAAAAGGCCAATGGTGCTTCGGCGGAAGATACAAATTCTAATTTCCTGACCTTTTGTTCAAATAAAATAGTTGGTGAATGCACGGGGCTGGTGTCACGAGCAGGTGTCTCCATTACTACAGTTACTTCGCATCAATCAAATTAGAGAAAACAAATTAATACTTAATTAGATCCATTACCGCAATAGGAACTTTTTAATTAAAGATTATTTGGGGAGATGTACCACTATGAAAAATCATGGTGTGCAATTGAAAAGAACAAGTTGTGTGTTGAGGGTTTTCCAGATTTGATAGATTAGGCGGACTAGCAAGATTAGGCAGGGAAATGTGTACAATTTTAGGTACATGAATAATAGTGCTTTGAAAAAGGACAAAATTTAGATCATTGACCGTTTTCAGTTATTTTGCTGACAACAGTACAAACTACCTGTCTAATTTGCCTTATCTACCTAATCTGCCTATGACGTTGTTCAAATTCAGGATCTGAAACTCCTGGCAGTTTTAAACCAATATAATTTCATGCCGTGCTTTTATGCACTTCAAAGCAGTTCTTAGGTTCTCAAACATGACTTATATAAATTGCAGAAGTTGTGAGTGATGAAGATATCATGCGCATTTACATAAGGTTCTGAAATTTAGAAACACTACACGCATTTTGAAAAAGTACATATATGAAGAAACTTAAAATAATCATCTACTGCGAATGTAAATCTACATTACAAAAATACCATTTTCTAATTTAATTTCAGTTACACTGTTGTTGTCCTGTTGTAACGTGTACAGTGAGTTGCTGTTAGATGGCGCTCAGAGCGTGGTGGATGTACACAACAGGTTGCGCCGCCTGGTGGGGAAAGTTGGACAAGACAAAGTGACCGTGGCCAATATGCAACGACTGGTGAGAGAAGATTTAAATACTTTTACAATAGCATTATTTTACGCTGTGTTTTATGCATCAGTATATGAAATTCGTATCAGAAGTCTAACAATAGCGCATCAAAAGCACAGCGTGAAATTCTTTCGTTCTCTTCGTTTCCAAAATGATACCATTTACTGTGTACTGGTCCCAAAAGCGGCCAGAATTCTTGGTTCCGAATGGATCATTCGGTTCCTCATCATCCTAGGATAAGTGAGCATGGGTTCGCGGTATGGGTTCATTGACATATTGTAACAAGAATGCCAGTCAACTTCACTGGATTGCAATGAAAATTGAACCATAACAGAAAGGATGAAGAGTCTACCTTCTAACCTCAGCAGTCAAAAATTAAGTATTTTTTATTGTTGTAACCCATTATCGTGATACTTTAAATTGATGTACCTCCAAACCAATAAATGAAGTTTCTAGGTTAGTTATTCAAAAGTTTAAACCTTCAGGCAAATTGACTGACACAACCCAAAAATTGCCTTCCCGCATAGTTTACGTGGAAGGATAAAATTTAGTTAATGCCATACATTGTAACGCTTTAGAAAAAGCCTTGTCTTGTCGGTTACACATTGTTATACAGTGTCCACTAAACGGAGAACAATTAGAGCACTTGACGTCCAAATTGGAGACGATTATGCATTCATATTTCTCAAACAGAAAACAATTTCATTAGGTAATTTCCTCTTTGTGTCTCAAAATAATTGTCAAGAAGCCATAATTATTCTTCCACTGGTGATGACACGTAATTAGTTGGTATTGATGGAAATAAAATTATACCAAATACCATATGTTGGGTGTCTTCTAATGGGTTTAATTATCACTGTATATGGAATATGGGGTGCTAACACACAGTATTACAAAATCAGGGGTGACTGTTTTTCAACAGCTATCTCCTGAATAGTAGTGAAAGTGCAGTCAAGCCATGCTTGGACGTATCCATTGAGTTAGCCTGACATTTTCGTGGAGGAATGGCAGATTAGGTCCTCCCATACCAGTACACAAAAAACGAATCAGAACTTTAACACGGTGCATTATGGGAGCTCCCTCATCTACCCTTTTGTGCACAATTGACATGACTTCTGTGTAATGAGTCGTACAGAACAAAAGAAGGAACAAAAAACTTCCGTGCTGTACTTTTGAATATGTATTGTTTCAAAACTGACATGAATTTAATTCTCTGATAATTTCATGCTGTGTCTCTCAGGGGAACAAAACACCTATTGTTCCCAAAATGAAAAGCCGCTAAGAGACACTTCAATTTCTGTCCATTGAAAACAAAAACAGTTGTACAGCATCACAATGTGACGTACAGCCTGTAAAATATTAATTCATTATTGGGAATAAAACAATTCCTAGTAATGTAGCTACATAAAACTTTTATCATTCCAAATTTTACAGAATTTTAGCCCTCTCATGTAACTAGATTTATACCACGTTCAGCCAACAAAAAGAACGAAGGAAAAAACTTTTTCATAGTATAATCACCACATAGATATGACATTCCTCTTAATTATTGGAGTAATAGAATTCATTCCCTTTGTTAAAAGTGCAGAGTGAATTTCCAATGTGGTCAAATGAAGCCTTCAGTCCTCACATGGATGTAATATTTCAACTAAAATGGAATATTGTCCATTCATAGTATTAAATTATTTAAACTGTTCATAAATCAACCAACCCAATTTCGAATAACTACGACAGTCTTTGGTGAACAATTATTTCTGAAATAGGAACAACATTCATAGTAGTAATGTTATTTCAGTTTGTGAATACCAAGATTTATATTTTTCTCGCCCATGTACATTAACAGTAAAACAAATTGTTCGTCTAGTCAAAAGGTGAACTTTAGGATAATAATAACAACAACTTCTCATTAATTTTTTCGTCAAAGAAGCACACTGATTTTAACACCAAATAGTAGATAGAATAGGAGAAATTCAGATTAGAAAATGCAGAAGTTTACTCAGTGCTTTGTACTGGAACAGGAATCCTATATTCGAGGTTTTACCTTAATTCGTTACCAGCTCTGTCAGATCTCATGGAATTGATAGGTCTGGTTATTTTGCTAATTTTAGTACAAATTTAGGAAATATACACCAAATATTGTTTATTATAAACTAGGTGGAACCCGTGCTTCGCACAGTTATGGCATGCCAGCATCTGCTCTGGGGGAATAATTTACAATTTAAATCCACAAATATCGCCCATAAAATTAATGC
>JBCAUI010003784.1:0-10298 GCA_038406195.1 Haplosyllis anthogorgicola
AAAACCATTTCACTTTGCCCCAGATTTGACGTCAGTATAGGTGTAGACACTAGAGATGACCCTCAATCATATTCCATCAAAAAGTAAAATTTGAAAAAATATCGATATAAGCAGGGAAAAGTATCAATATAAGTGGGGAAATTAACATTAGGGTCAATCGAAGAAATTTGGCGCGGGATTATTTATCGATATAAGTGGGATATCGATACAAGCGATATCGATATATCCGGGGAGGAGTGTATATGTGTAAGACATGAAGTTTCGATGATCAACAGTGTGATCAGTGTGAGTGTGCACAGACGATGACAACGACGGATGCCGGACAATTCATGATTCAAAAGGAATTCTGGCAATTATTCCAAATGAGCCAAAAAAAACTAGATCAGATACGCGCCTGATATGATATACAAGTACAAATAAGAAGTAAAATCGTGATGTACGAATTATAACCTTTGTAAATTGGGGAACGAGGAACAGTGATGTTCCGGGAGAAAAAGTAAAGGGCCAAAAAATAAAAAAATCTGTTATGTTGCTTAGCAACGTGATAAATATCACACAACAAAGGGCGTGTTGTTAATTATGCCCCATTTTACCCAACATTTCGTAAATTATAATTGTAACAGAATTTTAACAAGAGTAAAATTATCACATATCTTTGCGTTCGCGTCAAATTATGAGCAATTAACACCCAATATTTTCACTTATCAGATAGAGCTGTGAACGTCATCTGACAGTTCTTTGATTAACAACAGTGTTATTTTTATTTTTACTTTGCATAATTGTAAATGAATGCATGTGGGGTTTTTTATTTACAGGTGCACAAGAAGATGATTTTTTAAATGCCATGAAAAATTCGCCTGCAAGATATCCTTTTTGCTTCAAACGTTGTGCAGTCTGCCTGAAATTGATAATTAGTCAGAACAATTTATTAAGGCCAAATAAAAAAGCGAAAAATCGGTGAATTTAAACTTCATAAGGATTTCAAACTGGAGTATTTCAGCACAAAAAGATCTGCTATTGACTCACGACATGTTGACTCGTTCTAATTAGCCATAATGTGTCTGTAGTCATTCTTATGTGTACTGAATATGTGTACAGTATGTCACTATGTATTGAAGGAAATGTGAAGTGTTACGTGACAATGCCATGCCTGCAGAATAATCGTCACACAGAGACTTGCATTTAATACCAAGCGATGCAGCTTTGAAAGAAAATTTTTAAAATATATGTGTACTGTTTGGTGTGCTTTCCTTGACAGTGTATACTCTTTTAGAAGCGATCGTGTGTTTTTTCTCCGTCTGGTCCATCATAGGTCTCGCCGGATTCCATACATATCTTGTTACATCCAATCAAACGACTAATGAAGATGTAAGTACAGTACGACAATAGCACTATGTATGAAACACAACAGTAACAATTATATGGTGCAAAATGCATAAGATTACTTAAATTCTGGAATGCCAATACCCAAATTATTTTGCAATTGTGTAAAACGTACTGCTGCTCTTTTCAGATCAAAGGTTCATTTTCTTCAAAACGGGGTCAGGACAACTTTAACCCGTTTAGTAGAGGAGGGTTAGTGAGCAATTGTATGACTGTGATATGTGGTCCGTATCCCCCGAGGTAGGTTGCTGTTAATAGAGTAAAATGTGATACAATGCACAGAGTGCGATGTTCACTAAAATTAATTAAACATTTAAAATTGAATCACATCGATAATTTGTCGATTTTCGATTCAGCGAAAATGTTCAATATTGTTCAATATCTGGCAGATTGCAAGACTTAACACAATTAGGTTAAAATTGTAATGCAGTAAATTACAGTCATTAATTACCAAATTGCCTTTAAAGTTAAAACAGCACTGTTGAACGTTGACATTTGATTTATGCAAGGTCAAATGATTTAAATTTTTATCACACACGTGGATATTACTTTCCTGTGCACTCTACTGTGATATTACTGATAAAGAAAACATTAATGTATTTACACATCTGATTATATCAATAAGAATGATATCATATCATATAATATTATATCAATAATAAGAATGTTAATAGGAGTTTTTCATAGATGTTAAATTTTGCTGTGAGAAACGGTACTGTAATGTCAGCCTGAAGTGAATCTTTTTTTTTCAACAGTTTGATAGACAGACGGGGTTTTGTGGTAGCAGACCCACCTCCTCCAAATGTAGTGGTACAGAAGAGTGCTGAGAGTAATGCAGTAAATAAAGTGTGGCACGAAAGTTACGGTTCAACAACGGTCACGCAACCCCAGGTACCCCCACATCGCATGCATATGGTAGAACTCGTCTTGAGCGACACCGATCTTTTCTTTTCGAGAAGTGCCGTAAAGGGCAGGGTGCCCCCCAAGATAGTATCATTTAAACTTGTTTGAACGATTTTGCATACACTGAAAAGTAAGAGCCAAAATGTCATCCAAGCATGTGTTGTTGAAGACAAGTTCCACTGTTACAAATGGTTACGTAAAAGAGATCAAAATGAAACGATGTGTGTGCATTTTTCAACGACAACAGAAGTTTGTTAGTAAAGTATCATCTCAAAACCAATTATCTACGAAGGAGTTATTTTACCGGTTTAAATGTTCTCACATTGTAGAATTCAGCATCAAATTCCATTCCTGCTGCGAGTAGTAATTCTATAGCTAATAACACGACGGTGCAAGCGGATTACAATAGCACAGCAGCGCAGCATCAGTCACAAGGTAAACAGTTGGTCTAATTAAATTCTATGAGTTGGTTTTAGGTTATATTTATGCGCAGTCAAACCTGAATATGCAATTAGTACACATAACACTTCTTATGTGTAGTAACACATTCTTCATCTCTTCAGCAATGTTCAATCTGCCCTCGCACAACAGTCACTGATTTAGGATAAGATTTTAAGAAAATCATTGTGCCAAAAAGAAAGAAAAAAGAAAAGAAAAACCTTCTAATTAAGTTACTTAAATGTTTTGCAAGTAAAATAAACGCAAGATTAGTCGTGTCGTTCAGGTTTTGCAGTTTTTTGTGTATGCACGATTGTAGACGTGAATTGTTGGTAACAACTGACGTTCAGTTGTTATAATACATTGTAATTGTTTGATAAGTCATGATAAATTTGCACGTAACAGAGTAACAAATTTGTGATGATCCGAGTGTTTTGTCTGGTGAGATTCTTGTTCCTTTCTGTGTTTCATCTACAATGTGCTAAGAAAATAATATGTATTTCCACAGGAAAGATCGTTTCAAATCAAGAAACACTCGATTCACTCCCTTCAATCTCGAACTTACAATGGGAACATTTTCTCTATTGTACTGTAACTTGGTTATATGTATCCATCATTTAAAAACCTGTTTTATCTCTGGTCTGCTCAGCCATCTCCTCCCATCGTAACAAAGCTCCCAGGGGACCGTGTGGTGAGCCTAATCTTGCTTCTTTCATTACCACATTTCTCATTACTATCAAAAACGAGTGACCACGGAGGTCGCACTGTTTAGTTCATTACGTCCTACAAAGTCTGTTCAAATCATCAGCCATGGGGCCTTTTAAAGGGCTGTCAACGTGTACTGTGGTCGTTTCCAGGACTTGAATGATGTGAACGTATGTTTTGAGAGGTGTGGTTTACTCAATTCCTTGTATTTCTGTTCACTCGTTTTATTTATTCGCTTGTTTTTCTTAACCCTAAAGCATTGAAAACTAGTGACACAAGTTCGCCGCTATTTAAGATACATTGCAGTTTTGCTTTCATAAAACGCCTAAAGTGTATATTTGTTACAACTTGTTTCTTATTGAAAATGCAGCCACAAAAATCCTCTACGCAAATATTCTATAGCAAACATACATGTAATATGATAGCATGCCGTTGCAAGATCCCTCTTTGATTTATATTTCTGCTGCATTTTTACTTATTACGCATTTTTGACCAGCTCTTTACCATTTGATATAACGGAGTTGTCATGGAACTTGACGCGGTAAGATTTATGATTCTTTGGTTAGATCTTTTTGGGAGTTTTATTGTCACAAATTGTCCGAAGTAAAGACCCCTTGAATTTGAAAGAAAAATCCCGCCCCCCCTCCCCCGCCAAAAAAAAGTGAAAATAAGAAGTGAAGGAAAATCTAACAGGCTCTTTTCCATTTCCATGGCAACTTGCATAACAAACATCGAATGTCATAAATAGAAGAGTTTGCTAATTACTGAACGTTACTTGACGTTAACAGTAATTAACAACTTCATTATTAATACAAAATGTAGGCAACACATAATTTTATTTGTGCGACTGAAAGTTTGATCACTTGTGGTCTGTAAGTCAAATTTTATTGTAGCACAATTGAAATAATGATTAATCGCATATTTTGAATTTAATTAATGTTTGTTTTAAGAGTGTTGTTACCAAGCAACAGTAACTACAGTAACTGATCTGTTTGTGGTGACGTCACTTAATTTTAACACGAGGGTTTTTTTACAATCTTTGGAATTTTGCATCGGCATAATTTTTGTAAACTTGCTTTAAACAAACACCTGACTATCACTGCACCTTTAGCAAAATAACTAAATTGTGTTGTTATAAGTCCAACTGTTTTTGACTGATCAGCTGTTAAATTGTGCCATTCCAGCATCAAAACCAGATCTCACTTTCAAAGGACTGGTATTCTAAATTATCTTGTGTCTACCTTTATGAGTTCGAATGTGTATCAATACATTCAGTGAACCACAAAATCCTTCAGGCGGTCTCTTCGTGTCATGCGTTTTAATTTAAAATTAAAAGCTTTTTCCAAAAAAAGAGTTTAATTCTCCAGTTTTCTGCAACGGAGGCGGGGTGGGTTGGGTGTTCGTATGTACAGATATTTTTAGGAGACGGATTTATTCGCAGGAATCACTGTCCTCTCGCAATTTCAACACATTTGTATATCTTGATGTAAGCATGTGGTGATTAGTATTACGTTACAGATATTTAAGTTTCACATTTTTAAACAAAATGAATACAAATCAATTGGTTGACTTGCGAATAAATCCGAGCCTGACGATTATATCGGCATCCGATCCCCCACCCTGTGTTAGCTGCTTGAATTCCAAAGATTGACAAGACTAGTTCTATATTTTGATGCACACGTAGATGATATAGAATTGTTTGAATTTGTTGATGTGGTGCACACTTTCAGGCTCAACAATCTCTCCCTCCGCCGGCTCTCTCTACCCTTCCTAAGTGTGAAGTGAATAATTCTTCATCTTTTTATCCACCCGTCAGGTAAGGCATCACGCATTTAATTCTCATTTGATCTGTTTTAAATAGAGCGGCAGTTTTAACGTTTTACTTGTTGTAATAATGAGCATGTTCGGATAATTTTCAATCTGGGTTGTCTAGACATGAATAACACAATATCAATCGTAAAACATGGCAAGATATCAGATGCCTTTATCCTTCCTTACAGCAATGGGAATTTGGGGATGAACTTTAAAGTCGGGGGGTTGGAGAGGGGGTGATCTATGGCATGAGTGCACAGTTTAAGTAGTTTTGTATTATATAAGCAATAATAATAAATTAATTGAGAAAACTTCATGCACAGTTTGTATGTAACATACACAGTATCATAGATATATTTATGCTTGTTATTACATGATATTTCTTTACATGCATAAGAAGCTTTTGTATTCATTTTAAATCCTAAACATCCCACGTTGTATGCTTTTGTGTACAAGATTAATTTGTGTTATATTCATTTTCATTTCTGTGTTGTTGTTGCAATTGCATAGAATACTGTGTTGCTGCATTGTAGTACTTTCTCAGGCAAGTTGCACTTTGTATTGAAATTACACGTCATTTTTATATTTTCAGAAACTATGCCAAATCATAACCGAAGTTTTGAGTCGGAAATGCACAGTGTTTACGGCCGAGGTCACGTACCTTCCTTGGACATGTCGCATATGAACACGGCTGCCACCTCCACCACCCCGTCCCCACGAGCCTTCACCACCACCCCGTCCCCGCACGCTGAGACATCATCCCCTAGCAGTGTACAGATGACCGAGGTAGAATACAACGAGCCCCTTGGTCCTAGGTCGCCACCATCTAATAATCCAAACAGTCTTGCGTAGATAGAAGATACACATGTAATGTAGCTTTTGTCGAAAGCATTCAACAGTAATACATTAATTTTCATAAGAGATAAAACTATAATAGTTTTAAGCCGTATTTTTCCGAATAGTTAATGTTCGTATTAATATCCGAGAGAAAGTATTTTGTAAAGCAACTTGAAGTAAATTCATTCTTATATAATGAACACAATTTGCAGCAGCAGCATCAGGGCATCTGATGTTCTCATTCCTTTATCTTACTCGAATATGAAATTTAAATTGATAAATTAACAAATATAGTCAGTGCAAGCATGTATTTGTTCTTGACAAAAATTGCACACAATGTGACCTTCAAAAATTTAATCCCAAAAATTTAGGCATGTTTATCTTTTCGTGTTGTAAATAAGCGCTTGAAGAGTTGTATCGTGCAATAAAATAAACAGGTTGTATGCACATTCATATTCTGTCATGTAACACATGTTAGAAAAAGAAGTTATCAACTTGCAAAATCGTACGTAAACAGAGCTTGCTGTGTCTTTAATGAACACAGTAAAATATGCGTAGCTTATGCCTGTTTGTCATTTCTAACATTAATATACGGTCACTATCATCAAATGCAGTTTACTCAAGAAGACAAAGAAGCGTTGAGTAAATTTTTCTTTCCATTATATCTAGCTGAAAAATGCGAGAACTTGTGATATAATGTATAACACGAACAGTTGATAGATAAAGCTAATATTGACCTTAAAAATCCATTTATTGGAATATTATGTCATCCGATGCGTTTACTTAAAAGATTTGTTTGTATCTCGTATGAGTTGAATAATTGCATGATGCATAGCTGGAAGCCCGTAGTACTTATCTATGGAAATAAGAGTATGATTGTTGAAGACTTTATGCCTGTAGCTCATTCTTACCTTGTTTTTGTAAAGGTTGTCGATGCGTATTGCACAGTGATGCGAAACAAGGGTTTCAGTAGTCACGGAGTGAAATCTAAGGAATATCTGAATAAATTTAAGTGCTACCTTTGGTATTGAAAGGTGTTAAACAGTATGTCAGATTGATCAGTAATAGAAATCACGCTATAATGTAAAAGACCGATATAAAGACCATGTCCACAGACTACTTTGTGTCTACTGTATAATCTAACTTAACATTGAAGTTTAATGAAAAGAATCTGTGATAAAACTTAACATTTTTATTCACTGGCGCGTAGGACGAATAACAAATGCATGTTAATAATGTGACAGACTCGTAGCAATTATATTAAATGTTCTGAGGCATTTCACTAATTTATTTATTATTCACAGGGAAGTGCTTACATGGATGCAAACACTTTAATTTTCACCAGGTGCACACGATGATGTAGGTGTAAGTCATATAACCCACATCAAATTTTAAGAATACCCAAAATGTTGAATAAATTAGAAAACACTTTGTCATTGGAGTGGAAAGTTATTTTATATTGTAGTTTGGTAATACCAAACTACAGATGCGCCTGATACGGCAGGAACGTACTTCGTTGTTGTGCATATGATGTTTCAAAGAGCATGCCTAATTTAATGAATTGTAGAATTAAGTATCAACGTGTGTATCTGTACACTCTGTCAACCATTATTTGTACAAGAAATAGAACGAAAATATGAAAAGGACAATGAAATTATATTTTTTTAAATTTAGGAAAGTATGTAATTGTGGTAGCGGCTTAAATTTGTGTGTTACATATATACGTACATATAATTAAATGGTAATGTTTGTCAAGTGTATTTTTAAAATATTTATTATTAACTATATTTTCAATGTGTTGTCATTTTATAAGAAAAAATGTCATTCCAATGATTTTGCTCTCATTAAGGTTACGTCGATATGTTAGAAATATCTGTTAATATCTATTCATGTTTATATCACAATTATTTTACCTTCAGTTCAGCTTATGTCTCGTGCAAGTACAAGAAAACGTAGGAATTGTGTTGACTTCACATCGAATAAAATTTTCATTTGTGTTAGAATCAGGGCCTTTGAATACTGACGTGTTCCTTTGGAAAAAAAAGTCTTGCATGTCGAATGTAATTAGATATCTTTAAGGTGCGCCTCTCCCAAAATAATATGCAAATGAAACAATTATTAGAACAAGGTTAATACGTTTGAAGACAATACAGAACTTGTATGACACAGTGTACTGGGTAATATGTTCATAGCCTCAGGATTATCAAGGCATCATGCTTTCAACAATATATAACATATTTTTTGTAAGAATTCACAATATTTTTTATTTCATGCAGCATAATACTATCAGTAATATTAATGTTATTAGTAAAATATATTCATCAATAAGTTACTCTAAGACTGAAGCTTATTTTATTCCATTATTTTTCTATCCATGTGATGAATTACGTTATTAACATTTGTAACATATTTATTTGTACACCTATAGTTCTTTGGTGCTCGATTTAAGGATCGCTAAGTTCATTGTTCGCAAACTATTCCTTCAGCGAGATAACTTTTTTGTCAGGGGATAGTGAGGGAAATGATCGCGAATGAATCGTAATTATAGTCAAATGAAATAATGTGCTGGGTTTTGTTGAACACTGGTATAAGAGATTTTAAGCGATACGGTTTGTACCTTGGTTTAGGTTTCCATGAAATCTGGTGGCAAAATGTGGCGAAAATGTGAAAAAGAAACCCGAAAGAAATACTGTGTTACAATTTGATCGATTTCATGATATCGAGAAAAAATTGAAACGGCATTAAATTTTGCACGAATTTTCACAAATTCCTTTGAACTTTAACTGATGCAAAATATTTTGGCTCTTTTGGCATAATTGCAAAGGAGGCTAAAGAATCATGAATCATCGTTGTTGTTGTCGCCTGTGCACACTGACCCGGAGCACACTATTGATCCTAGAGACTTCATATCTTACACACACATGCACTTTTGTCCCTTCTCAAAGCCAAGCAAAAATTGTATTGCTGTGACCATTATTCTCAGATCGACAGCAATATTTGTATTTTTCTTTGAACCTTGCTCCAGTTGTAGATACAGACTTCATATTTGGCAGGCTTATGTATCCAGATACACTCTGTATTTCTTGTAAAAATTATATTGATCCTACCATTATTTCCAGTTGGGAAGCCACATTTTATGTTATTTTACAGATGACATCTGGAGATATGATCTCAGTTTATTTTTATCCATGTGATATTGTGACTGAAATCATCTTAGTTTTCTGATAATGCCAAATGAGCTCAGGTCCATCTGAACCATTTTTTACTGTTCAAATACTTTTACTTTTCAATAGTTATTCAAAGAAATGAAATATTCTACATCGCTGAAATGTATTGTTGTCCGTGTCTACTTTACATCGGAAGGAAACTAGAACGATTGTTAGATTCAGATCTGCGAATAATTCTACGTTTTTTTGCCTTATTAATTAATATTATTTGTGTAAAGTTGTACATATTATTTGCATGTAAATGTATCGATAATAGTGCCTCATTATAAGCCGTGTTTTTGTAAAACAATATAAACATCACTGATGTAAAACAGACAGCAGGTTGTCAGTGTTCAAGTCTTTGTTAAATGTGTTTCGGTTTTATATTTCGATACCTCTGGACATGTGATTACAATTCATGGAAGTTTTGAATGAAATATTGAAAGAAAGTAATTCAGGTATGCGAAATATCAACAGAAAAGCTAGTAGACGAAAAAGTTACAGTGCAATGCCTCTCAAAATACACCAGTTCAAATAGATAAACTTGATAAACCTTAGAAATACTGGAAATTATTGTGGCACAAATTTTGAATATTAGTTTGCTGATTTAGAACAAATATCAAAATATGAAAAACGAAGCATGAAATGGGGAAAAGATAAACGAGGTAAATATGGAAAATGTTTCGGCAACAGTTGCTATATCAGCCGTAATAAAGGACTTGAAAAAATGCATCAAACAAAGAGTTGTTGACTGTTTCTCCTATTCATGCTTAAGAATTTCTGGATAGTTTGAATTGATTTTCCAACAACCCGAGTAATGTTATTTGATTTAATTTACAGCACAATGGACACTTTTCCAAACATAATCTACACTTTTTGGCTCATTTGGCATAATTGCCAAAGAGCCTACAGAATCATGAATTGTCCGTCGTTGTTGGCATTGGCATTGTCTGTACACACTCGCCCTGAGCACACTGTTGATCATAGAGACTTCGTATTTTACACATGTATGCA
>JBCAUI010003795.1:0-22595 GCA_038406195.1 Haplosyllis anthogorgicola
TGTTTTGGGGTGCTTGGGCCCCAAAACTGGGGGCTAGAGGGGAGCATGGAGACATTGTAATGAAAATGATGCTGAGCGCAGCAAGGCTGGAAAATTTTTAAAAAGATAATTCTTAAATATTATGCCGAGCGAAGTGAGGCTAAACATTTTTGCAAAATATAGTCTAATTTTAGTGTTTTGAGGTGCTCGGGCCCCAAAACTGGGGTCAAGGGGGGGGGCCCTTAGTTAAAACCTTAGTTAAAACGTAATCGCAAATCGAATTTGCCTTTCACCTAAAGTAAGGTACTGCAAATTGATGAATTAGTCTTCGTAGCCTGCTGACAAATGAATAGACTTGATAGTCTTTAGGTTTATAGATGATATGCCAAAGCAGTACATATTTATGTATTTATCATCTACAGCAAGGCTGAAGTTATTTACGGGATGGGTGATCTATAGAGGTGGGATGTAGTTACATAAGGATGTATGCTTTTATTATTGGGACGAGTATTTGGTTTGTAAAACGAGATGAGTGACCATTAGTAAGATGAGTTCATTTGGTGCCAAGGTGAAGATTATTAGCACTCTGTGGCCACTTACAAACAATACAAAGCGTGAAGTTGGCAGCCACAATTGCGAAGATTATGCAGTCATTACCCAATATCGTACTTACAACAGGTGAACTAATACATAACTCTTAGCTGAAGCACTGTTCCTCAAAAGACAGTAAATTTAGCTTTGTCACACGTGTTCTTGTCAGCATCTTCTACTGTTAGGAATCCATAGAATTCTATTCTTATAACAAAATGAAGATGATGAAAATCTCTTGCACCGGCATAGTAAGGTTAAGTAAGTATATAAGAAAAGAAAAGAAGAAAGTCAATCTGACTGGTAGCAAAGTTTAGAGCTCGTTGAGGTTTGTTTGCAGTGTAAATACAGTTTTACATTTGTGTGTGTACTGTAATTGCCTAAATCCATGTATTGTTGTGTGTGTACAGGGATCACTTCATAATGATCTCCATATAGTCGTGCGAGTGTGTCTACTAAATATAGAATGAATACAAATGTATGCTCTGTCACTGTAGAGAAAAACTAATAGATGTAGCATGTTGGTTTCAAGAACATGTCATGGAAGAAAAAACCGACATTGTGCTCAGTAACCATGTTATGACATGCTTTTGGTGTATAATATCAATAATGTATCTGAACTGATAAAACGTGGCTGTACAAGTTCAAATCATGAGACCTCACAAAGGTAGCTAAAGCAGTCAATAAAATAGATAAAGGAGGTGGATCCCTAAGATAGCTATTGCCTGTCAAGTAGATATACTCATCGTGTCTTATCACCAATAAATATGTGACAATTGCACAATTAACATGACCCTATATGAGAACATGTGTTGTCCCAGATACGCCCCCTGAACATAAGATGTACATACAAAAAGAATAAAAAGAAAAATTAGGCTGAATTTAAGGCTGAATTTAGACGAAGACATTGGGAATTTTAAAGTGCAATAAGATGTCAGTTGTATCTAAGTGCGCAGTGTATTGGAATGATTGATGTTGATAAAGCAAGGCTGCGAAGTTTAAATGTGTAGGATTTTGAACTAATTCTATCTACGGTATTATCTTCAGATAAAGAGAGATGGTTGCAAGGACAAAAAAGACCTAAATGCTTGGTAATGGCAATGGGAAAAGAGAAAAGGTGTAAATGGACTCAAGTAGAATCTTTCAGTTAGATTTCTTAAGAAATGCCCATCAAAGTCAGAATATGAGATGCTGATCACTCCGCCTTTTCATTTGACAAACTAGGTTAACCTTGTCCACAATATGGAGTACACAGGATAGTGTATGAAAGAAAACATAGCAGAAAAGCTCGTTCAACCCTTTTCTCACATGGCCATAGAACGTTTATTACCAGAGATTCAAACGAAAAGCTTTGCATGACGAACGGAGAAAGTGATAAACATTTGTTATGTTTCATAGGAGACGAACTATAGTACAAATGCATAAAACAAGTAGTCAATACAGATTGCAACGTTGGATGCACACTGTGAAAATGAAAATAATGCAACAGAGAGATATTAGCAAGGGCGCCGAATATGGTACATTGCAGATTTGTTATTTGGACCATAAATCAAAATATCATCTTCGGTTCCATGTGTAGTGTATAGGTGCAAAATGGAGCTTTTGTACCTCCGAGCCAAGAGCAAATATCAATAGAATAGAGCAATAATACATGGAGGTTATCATGTAAATATTGAACACTGCAGTCATTATGGAGGTGTGCATTGTGAAATTGGGTCATCACAGTACACTGCTATTGAAGACTGCTGAAGGGAGATAATGGAAGTTTAATATAAATGTTATAATAAATGATCAACATGTGTGCGATGTACAAGTCAAATGTGAGTTCAAAAAGCTGCATGGTTAATTAAGCAATGAATTATTAAGATGATGGGTAGGGGAGCTGTCACGGGATTTGAGAGAGTACACACAGTTAATCTACTTGCAGGAATACGTACAGTTGAGGTGATGAATGAATTGTCTTTGGTATGAAATACGGAACGTATGAAGTTGGATAATGTGGGCACAGTGGATAAGCAGCTGATCTATAATTAGGTCATAGGGAAGTTGTGGGTAGGACTAGGGGGACATGTAATCAGTATCAGCTTCATGCAGGAGGGAGGGGAGAGCTCACATCACAGGGAATATAAGGCTGGCAAGGACGGGAGGAGCGTACACGGGGTAATTTAATGAAGCGGTGCAGCTGCAGCCTGTACACTTCTTCTCCTACATAAGGATAAGAGAAGAATGAAGCTGCCTTATTCGGCTTCAAAAGAAGTGATACCGCAGCTGAATATCTATGTGATTTAGCTACACAATTCCAACCCCTAATATGGTGCCTTAAACATGGTTATAGATACATCTAGATTCCCAGGTAATCACAGAGGACCCATAAAAACATGACTGTCCATTTGGCTAGATATTGGGGTTAAGCTGTGCAACACTAACATATTGTATGACTAAATGGAGCTTTATTTCTACGATTGGCACGCTCCTAATTGAATGAATCCATCCATCATGGGAGATCATCTGAGTGAAACTTTGCGATATTATCGCAGACTGTTGGATGATGACCTTGTGCTGTGCACTGCTGATTGTGCAGCCTAAACCACTTCCCTCTGCTGAGGGATAGGCCATCAGACTAAATAAGACAATAACTGGTTCTCATCTACGCAATAATAATGGCCCATCTAAACTGCAGCTGCTACTGCTGTCTAATTGACATCCTGTAATATTTCACTGTACCTTTAAGCAGAAATATCTATCTGACAGACCAGGTCCCCCAACATCCATCTTAAAACGAAAGCGTGCATATGCAGGACAACTGAAGCAGAGCTGTGCAGTGTAAAAGATGAGCTTTGAAGGGTGATTACTACATAAGGTATAAGAGTAATTCTCCTGCGAGTATTTAGAATGTTACACTGCAGGCCACCTACTGATCCAGCACAAGATTAGTGCAATGGTCTCCTTTGTATCAGAGAGACATCTACCTGCAGGCAGCCTCCATTGATATCCATGCCTTTTGTCCTTCAACCAAATCTATTATCTTAAATTATCCCCATTTGCCAAGCTAGCCTGAAAAGCTACATCTATTTCGAAGTAGTTCCTACCCAGGACTGACTATTAAATAGAGAAATGATTGCATTGATTGTCATCCTGTTGAAATAAGGCTTAACACCAACATATATCATGACTGCACTTAAATTCAATAGGCCCGGTGACGCAACGAGGATTGATTTAAGGGATATTATCATTTTGCTTTATATTCAAATTGTGCTTAATGATAAATCTTTACTACAGTACAGAGTCGGTAGGTTTTCCCAACATTCATCTGCCGCAGCAACGTTGTAGGTTATTCCTGACAATTTTATTATACCAATTAGCTAGAAAGTCATTAAATTATTCAGCAGTTCTTCCCTTTTGCTGGCAAACAGATTTATCATTAGGGGTGTAAGGAAGTACAGTCTGGAAAGGCTGTTTCTTATTACTGAAGATGGAGTTGAAAGACACAGGCAATGAGCACTAATAGAATTCACCTTACCACACATGGCTGTTCAGCCCTTTTACCATTGCAGTTTTATTGGGGAAATCATGCCACAACGTCTCCCCCAAAATATCCCTGCTTGACGTGCTCAAAATTCATTTTGTATCCTGGAGCTTGAATTAATGTCTCAACAGACAATCAATAACGATTTGAGGAATTTGAAGACGGTGTGGTCAAAGAATAAAACTCCGAAGAGCCGAACAGCATCATGCATGTGAACACATAAAAATAAGTAATTATGGTAGTGTCTCTTGCTCATGCAGCTATTATCTGCCCCATTTCCTCGACGAATGATTGTAAGAATGACAGAGTACTGTGGAGTGTTTGCTGACCTTCATTCGCTTGCAAAAGGACACAGCAGCAAACTGCTCTTTTTGCAGCTTTATGAATACTTGTCTATTCTAGTTATTGAACCATTATGGATACAGGGCTAAGTTGTACAAAACTAGAAAGAAAACTTGTTGAAAACTTAGTTTAAATGTGATATCTCTTTTTCTCTCGTCTTTTGCGATGAGTGATAAATTACGAGAGGTATCTCCCGCCGTCTTGATGGGTAAATGTTGCGTCCTTAGTGCAAATAGCTAAAAAATTGAATCATTGACGCTTCTGTGCAATGTAACAGACAGTTGATGTAACATGCGACAGACTGTGTCATCAAGTACAGTAATATTGTGCTTAAAGGGCATCTGTTAGATACACGGTGAACGCTAATAGGGCCAAACCATCACAGCCTGGGAACTATCTGCAATATTAGGCTTCCCTTTCGAAAATGACTATAAAAGGGTTTGGCCAAAATGAAATACAGCAGTCGTTCCTAGCTGTAATGCCATTTAGTGCATCTGGTTGGAATTGGCTTCGAAAATTTCAAGTTGGTGCCGTAGGTCTTTGTGATTGCAAGCAAGAGGATTCAGTGCTTGTAGAAGCCAGAAGGAAAAAAAGTGAAAAGGTTTGCGGGGAAGGGAACCTGCGCATGTTATATAGATGCTAAATTTAGAGTGGACAAGAAAGTAGTTCTTTGGTGAAGATTTGGTGAAGCAATGATGAAACTGCTTGCCACCACAGTACGGCACTTGTAGCTGCTGGCTTAGTTTTGGTTGCTCCCTCTGAAGCCTAAGTATAATTCATATACTTCTTGGAGCTTGACTCCCTTTTCTTTTAGCAGCATCTTTTCTAACAGACTATTAGGCTGCTATTAACAGGGGGAAATATACATTTCAATCTGCCAGTGCAATTAACTGAACTACCCTTAAGTAACATAATGAGATAAATTTGCTTATTAAACCACTGACAGTTGTCTGTGTATAATGCTATAATGCTTTATGCATGAATTCCATACAAGTAAGCCTCTTAGTATCTCACATTAGAATTGCCTACACAAGAGAAGGGAAAGTAAGTGATGAAATGATTTCAATTTGCTTTGTCTGAAGCCGTAGCAATGAGCGTGATAAAAACATTCCTGTTTATGCCAATGGTGCTACATTAAATGTAGAAGCAGACTCCTCATTAATTGGTTGAATTCTGTGGAATTCATGCTCTGTCTTTTACTTAATAAGGCATGTTTTCCCGTGTTTCTTGCAGTGACTTTTATTCTCTTATTACCTCTCCTACAATTCAGATATGATACAGAAGACATTTGACTGATTGCAACAAATGAATTCCTATTTTTATCTTCTCTAAGTCAGTTATCCGATTTAAAAATTGTCATGTGACATTGTCGAGTTTCCATATAAGCTGCAGTATTAGTTCATATCCGCTTTTCAGGCATCAACCCATGGAGAACACTTAATCCACCATCTCCGAGCATTGTTCAATAAAAATGACAAATTTTAATTAAATTACACATGAATACCGATGCGAATATATCCTTTACACCAGATTTCAAGTTCGAATTTTGCAGGGGATTTTCCTCCCCAAGTTCGTATAATTCGTAGTGGGAATATTTGCATCGCGTTGAAGTATCTGTGCAGCAGGTTGATATTGATTGAGAAGAGTGCGCCTGCCTGATTAGAGGATCCTGTATAGTTGACACTCGAAAGAGAATGGATCAGGTATCCAGAATAGGATTGGAGAAATGAGGCAGTGTACTTGGTAATTAGCAGATACTAATCCACGGGTTCCGGACTGTACGTTGACCTTTTATTATTTCCATACATCCTTGTCCTCTATGTCTAAGTAAAGATTTGCGTTATTAATAATATTCACAATTAGCATTGTACTAATGCACCATCGTTTGGTATATTTAATGGGCATTTTCTGTAGATTGTAGAATTTAGCCTTTGGAAATGTAAAGTAATTCCAGTTGCCATCCATTATCGCTTCTTTCATTAATCAACCATTTCAAGCAAGATGAGTAAAGAGGCAATGAAATTTCCTTTTGTACTTTTCAACTGTAATAAGAATCCAAATATATCGTGAAAATTGAGAACGGTTTTTCTATGGGTTATCTGAAATTGCTGCAAAAGAACTCATTTCAACTGCATTCGTGGGGTGTCTGTATAACATTTATAATAGATATTGTCGCAATTTATCAATTATATTTTGGTTCCTCAATTTATGCCAATAGTGCGTCTTTGCAACCTTTAAAGACACAAATTATGCACCTGAGAAATACGGTTCAACATATTTTATGTCTAATTAGCGCAAGTGTTATGGACCTATTTCTTAATTAGTGTCATCCTTAAGACAAGGCCTTGTATGTAAGTAAGTACACATGTCGGGCATTGAATTCTGCGGAGTTTTGATCTCCTCTCCTGGTGTAATTATGCGTGACCCTAGATGGTCTTTTGTCATTTTAAGGGAACTGAGCAATTTCCTAAAGATGGGAAATTGTCATGAATCTGCAGCTTGTCGACCACTGTAGCGATCGGAACTATGTAGGTGATTTGTCTTAATTCTGCCTACTCATGTTAGATGGTTTACCTGTTTTCTTTGATTGAATACTTTACAATGCTGATTGCTCAAATTGATCAAGTGTATGGGGACAGTAGAAGCCTCTTAAGTGTAAAGAAATGATGAGCTATTGTTTCCATTTGCAGCATTAGTTTAAAATTCAAAATAGATCACGGTACAAATCAGCTGTTAAGGTTACGGTTAAATTGAACGTCGATGTAATTAGACTTATGAATGGAAATGGAAAACGACGAGAACCCAGCTTCAGGTTTGCAAGTAAACAAATGTTTATTGTAGAAGCAGGTGCAAAGGTCTAATTATTATCACTGGGTGTAGACACAACTCATTATACTCGCCGAATGCATCTCGTCCGAAATCAGAAGCCTGTGAAAGATATCCTGAACATTGTAGTTGGTGTGTTTTGTAATGTATCGGAGCTTATACATTGTTATGTTTAGGCTTTCTACCGGGAGAGATGTATGTTCTACATGGATAGTACTGACAGAAGGCAACAACACCTGTTAGCCTCGACTAGTCTTTACAAAGTGAACAAAACTTCGAAGTAAGAAAAGCTTAAAAAGCTTCATTAAGGTCGGCAGGATCGACTGGCTTGACGTTGACTTGAACCATATGCTAACATACTGAAAACCCCAAAGCCTTTTACCTTGAAATATTAGTACTTAACGGGAAGTTTAATGCTACAAAGTATCTGCCACAAAGTAGTATTTTTAGCAGGTGAAATGTCTAGTGCTTGCATTCAATTTCGAAACGACACAGATTCCAATTTTCTTAGAAAAATAAGCAGTGGCAGGGAAACATGATTATTTCTGTTTTTATTGGTTTCTATTGTTTTAGATAAACTGACCATATACAGGTGCGAGCCTTGTGTTATTGAAGCTGTAGAAACGAGTGTTTCTTGCAGATATGCGGGTGCCAGGGTCAAGTAGGGTGCCTACCAGAGATCACTTCAAAACATGCCACCACCTCATTACATATATGTTCCTACTAAATATACACTGTAAACAATCGAGTTCATGAGTACGAAGGTAAAGCCGTGTTGAACATGGGCTTTTCATCATACCCCTGGTCAGACAGATATGCAGGAGAAGAATGTAAAGAGTAAATTAAAGTAAATGTGTATTACTGTTGGTATGAGGCACTTATTCCGGAAAATTGTACTCAGGCAGACTTGGGTTTGAGATTTCCATGCCCAGCCACTTCAGCACTAAATTCTTATTGCCTCTCTCCACATAAACTCACATTTGGGTATTTACGCAAGTCTTTTTAAAATCATTACAATCACAAATCGGAGTTACTGCCCTTGAAATGCAGGCAGGAATGATTATTACATGACTGCCTTCCTTGTTACAGAGACTTTGATAGAGTTTTGCATGACAAATTTATACAATGTTAAAAACATTTTCCTTTCAGTACTGTCGTCTTTGTTACCCTAATAAAACAACTGTTACCTAAACATAACAACATTCTATTGTATCCAAAAATATATCTGTGAATATCACATTTAAACTAATCATGTATTCTGTTTTATCTTTGTAGGTATGTATGACTTTAAAGAACTCTTTGAATGCAGTGTAAATGGTATACCGTGAGGTATTTTTATATTTCTTCCTTAAATAGGCGTCATTAAAGTACCCATGAATATATAATCTAATGTCAAACATGCCAGCTGTATTTGTAGGATTTCAAGTAGAATTTATCTCGAAGAACAGTGAAAAAGCTAGCTTTCTTGTAATCATATTTAAATGGAAAAAAGCGCAGTTCAAAAAGCATGAAAAAGAAGTAGCTGGTTTCCAACATTTACACCATTTATTGCCATTTAAGCAGAGATTTGTTGTATTTAAGTGCAGAGCTGAACACGCATGTAAACAGAAAATATTTAGTCAGGAGCAAGCAGATAACACTGTAAATGTTGATTGTTAGTCGTGAGTCAATATTTAGTCTACATTGCTGTTCACAAGACCCAGCCAGCACCATTCACACATTACACAGAAAAGTATGGTAAAACATGACCAAAAGTAAACATGCTACTTGTTTGTCGTATTTGTTTATTGAAATTTGAAATGTTTGTGTAGCGGTTTAAATTGCCCCGAATGTATGATACATCTGCCTCACAGGCACAACGCCACAAACCTGCTTATCTTTATTGTAGTCATTGAGTAAATAATTTGTTGCAGATCTTTTTATTCCGTACTAACTAATTGGAATCGCTTCAAACAAACAATTGTTAGTTTACATACTAAAATATTAAAATCCAGTATAATTGCTGGGAATATGAAAATATCTGAATTTCATCACAGATTTTTTGGCATTGCTAAAGTTACCGTTTAATAAATGTAAACTTTGTTTTATTGGGTGCGTCAGTTAACAAGCTACCTGAGTTTGCAACTTACCGTCAATCCTCCAAAAAAAGTGGCACATTTCAATTTGAACACATGTTTTTGCTTGAGTAGCTAGTTAGTATGTGATTGACTGGCTTGGGTACATAAATTTCCCTTAGTTTCTAGTTTGCTAATTTGACAGAGGGGATCAGAGCTGAACACTTTGAAAGAAACTCCATTTATTCTCACATCTTCAGACATAATAAAGCTTTTGATTCAGCAGTGTAGAAGATAATATTGTTGTCAATTAAATGCTGAATAAAGTGAACAATTTAGTGAACGCCTTGCTCTCTTGAACACAGCGAAAGCTTCATTCAAAAAGTTTAAAGCTAATTACAATTTGGATTCTGAAATAAAGCAATTAAACAGGAAGTCTGTTGATGATTAGAGTTAATTTTCATATTCAGATATTTAATTTTCCGGTTTGTTTTACATCGTATGTGAAGTTTTGCCACAACATATGGTGTGTACCACACCTGAAGAGACGCAATAAGATTCCGATCTCGACCATTCCTTTGATCATCGGACTTTAAAAATAAAAATTAGTTTAATTACAGACAATAAGTCGGAGAGAAATAACATTGAAATTAAAAAGTGATACTAATTACACTCTTTTATTTTAGCCTGGGTGGTAATTATTGATTTTTGACACTGTTGTCATCAGAGGTATAGCAATTTCAGTGCCATGTGATACGGTTATTGATCACCGTATTGTGTTTATCTGCTAAAGAGACATAATCAGTGCTTCAGAAATCATCAATAAAGCACGTCAAAAGCTCAAGCCTTTCAGTACCAACATGTTGTTGTCTTTGTTGGTAAAATATGTATCAATTTCTTATTGATTAATTTTATGAGGATGAAAAAGGAATGGTTTAATCATGTCACATTTGAAATGTTAAAAGGAGGGCTATGTGAAACTGAGATTGGTTTATTAATTTTCTTTCGTATCGAAGCATCGAATGGCAAAGAAACTTTGGTAAAGCGAAAGTTGTTGAGATCTCCTAAATTAGTAAATGTGCACAGAGAATAATTATTGACATTACAACATAGAAACTGTAAGTAATAAACACCTGTATTGTGTACTTTTGCACCAGTTATTTACACAGTAATGCAGACAGGTATTTAGGTTTGTTTATATGTTGAGATATGCGTCTCATTTCTTTGTATATTACATCATTGAACGGGGAAGTATGAAGGACACATCATTATTATCTGAACTGTTCTCAAATATTTATTTGCGTCGCATACTTCGAAAAAAGGGGCGTCAATTCCAAAGTCCACTCATTTGTGTTACTGAACCATCATTGATTTATTTATGTCGGATCATTTGTTAAACATCAATGTCGGCGCTAGCTGCACCACAGAAAATCACAATTTGTTACAGGTGATTTCTACCATGTTGGCCCTTTTTTACAAGGATAAACATGTTTGCATAACCAAGGAGGAAGTTTAAAAATCAGAGGATTGAAAATGAACTATGCAACCATTTTACAGGTTTAGATACTAAAGAACCTAGTATAAGTTTAATCTTTATCCGTACATGCATTGTAAGGGGAAAAGTACTCAAAAGCGTGCAGTGCAAAAGGGAATTGTTATCTATGTATGTCGGAGTAGAGTGCAAGTTGCCTATTATTGTCCGTAGACTATACATACTGCATTAACCCATCAGTGCTTATTTCGTAATTCTATCTCAATTCTGTACTGGTTACAGTAATAGTTTGCTTTTCTAACCTCCTGGCCAACAGTGAAATGTTTGTGTCACAGACCATGAAATGCCAAGATTTCATGTGCCAAGGTGAAACTTAAAAATTCGTGGGGTGGCAGTGTAATACAATTAAAATCCTTTGAAGGTTCCATTTTATTTTATAAATCTTATCAGTGTATCAAATTGCACAGAGGCAATCTGATTTTCTGTCCAAAACATAACAAAGTGCATGAGATAATACAGGAGATAAAAGGGCCATCCACTTGTAAAACAATTTTAAGCTGATTGTAAAAGTGAGTGTATGAGTTAACTGGAAAAGCTATGGATCCCTTGTGGGTAGTATCTGTAGGTAGAAGAGAGCACCAACTGCAGTGATATAGGACAACAGTTTAATCCTACTGCACAGTATAATTACAAAGCCTTATTGTTATGTGTAATCCCCTACAGCCCTTGTTTACAATGTGTTTAAAGCTATGTGCTTATTGAAATATTCCCATGGAACACACATCATACAAGATGGGTCATCAGTAAGCCAAGAGACATTTTGACTGCTCCTTTTGCTGCACAACAGACCCACTTTGCAAAGTCAGTTCAGCAGAAAATCTTCCTAGAGTTTCACGTGCTGAATAACTGTGCCTGTTTGTCACAAAAGTCATTGTTATTCACAGCAATAGGTCACAGAGATGTTCTCTTACAGGCAATCCTGTTTTTACTCTCTTTAACAAAAGATGTGTGTAAATACATTGATGACATGTAACTGATCATGGCTTAGAACATTGGTCAATGTAGCAGTCTCTCAGAACATGTAAGAATCATATCTTCATTTATTTCAAGGAATAGTAGCATTGAGGTAATATTTGATAACATTTCTACAATAAATTTTATACTTTGTTGTTGTTGCTGAAGAGACATACTATTACCAAGGTGCAGATAGGGGATGCACACATGTTGCTTTACCTGCTGAGTTTGAGTTGCTAACATTGCCAGCTTGGCCCCTTTCTCTGAAACCTGAATTTACTCTTTGCTGCAATACTATACATACTCACACAGCAGTTAAACAAGCACTGTACAATCTTTACCCAACTGTTTTTATCTTATGAATATGTGAACAGCAGAACGCTGGAAAATTGGGTTAGCCAGTTGTGTAGTATTGATAATTTGTATGAATATGCACCTCCAGTTGTTGGTTTATGGAAGATTAGATTTCAAAATTGCGCACAGGATAGTGTCTTATTACTTATTGCGTTTAATATGTACAATTGAGGTGTCAGGTTTATTATACTTTAATTATCAATAAAGTACAATTACATTTATATGTACTGTAAATTAAAAAAAAAAAAAAGATCCAGAACGAACATGACTAGAATATATATCTGCCATGCAGGGTCCACTCGGTACTGCAGGCAACTGTAGATAGATTTACAACATACAAGACATCAAAGACCAAAATCTTCTTGCTGTTTAATTTTTGAGTTTCAAAGACATGAAAAATATCTTGCTTTCTACAACTTTACTATCAATCTTCTTTTGTTTATTGAGTTACCATTGCTGTAAGCCATAAAAGGAAAACATGGTGCACATCATGAACAATGGCTTACAGCATCCTTAAATTCTCTTAAAATGTTTCCCAACAGAATAAGTATTAAAGTCCACCGTGGATGATCATCTGGGATTAACAATGTTTTGCTCAATAAGTGCTGCAAGTCACCTTGACAATCATGATATGAGTAAATTTCGTTTTACTGAAATGACATTCAAGATCATGTCAGCAAGTTAGCATGGCCACAAATTAACTTGCGTATGACATGAATATTTAAGATGCAGCAGACTTGTGCACTCACAAGACTTACTATTACATACTGTTTGTGAAAGTTAATGCTGCTAATAGGAGAAATACGGGGTTTTTAAGTCCACCCTGGGGACAGGGAATTGCAGCAGTAGTAAGCTGTCTGCAGCTGCAACAGGATGGGACATTGGTAGAGAAACAGATGTCCTTGTAGAGTAGTTAATGCAGCTGTGAGTTGCTGTCAGAATTGGCCACCTGTTGTCCTACTCATCATTTTGTTAATGCTATTGCACACAATCCTGTCAGAGAAACAAAGCTTCACTGGTAATGTCTCTTGAAGTATATTACTCAAATACTTACGGTTTTACACACAGCTTGCACTTGCAGCTTACCTAATGCTATTTTGCATTACGGATACATATTGCATACCAGTACGTGTATGTACATGTATTACGCATAAACTAAAGTAACATTGTTCAGCCTTTTATTAACCATATGTCGAACACAATTACGAACCATGATGCTATTTGTTACACACGGCTCAGAGCTGAACAGCTGATACCACGAACAATTCTAATGTACAAACATATAACAGCTTTATTATATTGTGTTACATTAATCTTGTGAACTTTAGTTATGATATCATCAACAAATAACGTGTAGGGAGATCGCATGTTTACACTTTTTCATATACTCTTTCAATTACACATTATGTAATTGGTATACATATGAAAGAGAAAAAAAACCCAATGAACCAATTAATCATATTATGAGTCTGAACAATAAGACCTTCGGTGGTTTATCCAGTCTTGGACGGAAGTTACAGTACCCTTCAGAATGTCTTACACGAACAGGACAACTTTGACACGTCTCTCGCCATAGTAAGCGTGGCTAATTTCTGCTAATTGTCCACTTCTGTGTCAGATATGACATCCTTTTGACCTGCAGAAAAGCTGGCTTGCCACACTGAAGTCACATAAAGCGATCGTTATTTCTGCGTAAACAGCCCCAGAAACTACACTGCATCTAAATGTTGGCTTTATTATCAAGCTTTCCTTGGGGACCTATTAGTTTGTTAAAAGGTTATTTGGAGATACATTTCTTGTAGAAATGGCAGGTAAAGGAAAACCGAACTGCTGGTCCAAACACTTTTTCATGGATCTGATGTCACTATCAATGCAGGTACATGTTTTATGTATGAGTAGGTTGGAAAGACAATACTTTGTATTGACACAGCATAAAGAAACAGCAAAATAATACACAGCTTAGCATTACATTGGCATTCAGCAGTGCATAATGAACAAATTTACCTGCAAAATATCTTCCCTTCATGAGACATCATTAAGTGTATGTTATCACTGTAACATAATCCACCCAGTTTGAAACAAATCACCTTCTCTTGTACGATATTTATTTTTCAAAACTGAAACTAGAGTTATGTTTAGTTCTTTTTTATCTGACAGCATCACCCAATCTTTCTTAGATCCTGTCCAGAATCAAAAGTCATCGTGCCCATATATACAAAACATCTGAAGAAATTCAGCTAGTGTAGAGTTGCAACACCTTTCCACATTACTATGAATAATTTATAATATTTCTACAGACTGATATATAACCTGAGCAATGAGATCGTGTGGCAAAAAAGCAATATTTTCCGAAATGGCAAAAATGCGGCAGATGATGTGGGCTTAATTTTACTGAGTATGAGATATTGGGCTGTACAATCGGTTAAGCTATAGTGATGCAACTTACTATTGTGGAGTGATTGATCAATGTTGTGTTACCATATAAAGCAGTATATTTCTTTACCGTGAAGACAAGGCCATTCATCTGAAGCCGTAACTGCCTTTAAATCATAGCAGTCTGGCTTATTAAATTACTGTCACGAAAAAGGTATAGTAGGGTTCAAAATGATAAATAAAAGCCTTTAGGAAGATTGATCTTCATCAAATATTGAAGATAGACATTTTCAGGCTATGATCCTTTGCCAGACTTACAGACACCATATACAAAGGTGGTGTTCCGTATTGTAATAATGAGAACGGTCACAACAAGCTGACCAGCAGAGTGGTCAGTTGTAGTATAATGTTATAAATGTGGCCAAGAATAAGCTGCTCTGTACATCTCAATGCAATTATGTTGGGGAAATTCGCTACTCTTTTTTTCCTCATGATAAATAAGATGAAATGTAATTTTACCTGAATACACTGAAGTTGTAAGAATGTAAATCACTACCGGTGCAGGGTATCTGAACAGTTTGTGGCGAAGAGTGCTAGATGCCTGATAACACACTGTGGTGACCTTTGAAGATAATGCTCTTGTTGTTAGATGCCTGATAATAGCTTTGAATCACTGGTGCTGATAGCGTTATGTCAGTGTTCCAGATGAATTGGGTTTAAAGAATGATTGAGCATTAGGGTTGTGTCAGCACTGATCATCTGTGCAGATCATTTGGTCTATCTGAACAAGCATATGGTTACAAAACAGGTCTGCCACCTGAACACTGATCCTTCATCCTTTGAGGGATAGCAGATTTAGTTCCAGCCCAACAGGTTTCGTAAATTGATTGAAGACGTTACAAGAAATTGTTCTCATTCGCAGAATTTCTTGCCTCGTAGGATTTTGTTTGATAGACATACCTGAGAGGTATATTTTACCCCGAAGGAGCAATATTTGAGAAATGTTTTAGAGTTGATGTTTGGTGCTGTGAGGGGGTTGAAGAATCAGAGAGCTATTGGGGAGGAAGATGTATTTAGCCTGAGAATCACTAACAGTTCTGTTTATACGCTTCTTGATGAAGAGATGTAGCTCTATAAACCATAACCACATGGCTATGTACCTTCATATATCAATAACATATATCCAGAAGCACTTTATCATGACACTTCACTTTTAGCTTTCTTATCCCAGTCTTTACACCTTGAATGTTAAGGTCCCGTGGAACATGTTTGTTATTGGAACGGTTACGCAAGGCTCGTTCTCAGCGACTATTTTCCGACAGGGTTCGAGTGCTCCATTCGCAATGTCACCGCTTTGGCAGCCGTGAATTGGTTTTACAAAATCGTGGAAAGAGTGCAAACTGTGGAATGGCGCATCGTATTATGACGACCATACATTTGCGGTTATTAGAATATCGATAGCTATTTTGTTTAGATGGATTCTACCAATACCAGGCTACAGTACAAGAGCCAAGTAATACAGGCGCCTCTTTACTATCATTGTTCGTGCTACATACACAGGCCTATACTTATGAAAAAAATCCATTGAATTGTTTATAACCTATTGAGTGCGATTTCTGTTGACCTTACGTCGCTGTAAGAAATTGATACGACTGTTTAGCAACGAAAATATGTGTAGGTTGACATATCTTGACAAAAATAGCTGTGAAACATCTTATTTTACATTTGAAGACGCTTCAGAGTTTCATGAAGACATATATGCGTTCTATTCATGCAGTTTCTATTTTCAAGTTCGGAATCACACATATTTTAATGTAACAATGGTGATGGTGACAAGAATGTCTTTAAATGCTTGAAAAGATAATATTACAGTAATTCCAGGGTGCTCTTCTAAGTGTAATACGGGTAATAATAAAGCCTTGTATGGTTTCGTCATAAATGGAGGCGGACATTTATATTAGCTGTGCAGTGTTAATAGAGCCTGGAAACTTTAGAATACAATGTGTATATGTTCTTTAAAAGCTTCACGCTGCTTAAATGCCATTATCAAAGGTCCTTAAATCAAGACATCTGACCCGAGAAATTGAGCCATATGAGGCTGAACAAAGCCAGATCCTGTCAATAGACCATTTTACTCGTGTGCCATACGAACCGGAGAGAGTAAGCTTATTGTGTAATAATGTTACCCAGGTACAAAGTACTGTCAACCATGCGACCTTATTTACTGCTCTTAATCCATTTACGATTATCTAATACATCCCATACCCCATCTTTACAAAAAGAAGGTTTTGATACAGTAGCACCTCAAGTAACCTGTTCTCACCGCGTTAAATCACACTTAAACACATCACCGAGGTTTTGTTAGGAAACGAGCAAATGAAATATTGATACATTATCCATCTTGTAACGGGACTTTTTTGTTTTGTTTCCGACATTGCAATTAAAGCTATTTTGAATATCGGAGTAAATGGGTAAAAATATTATTACACTGTGTTATTTCGTATTGTGTAACTATTTTGAGAAATACCAACACAGATTAATCCTTTAATACTGGATACAAAAACAGCATAATCATTTCAGAAACATATACCGTATAAATAGAAATAACCACAGTTACTGGACAAGGCGAAACACTGGAGATCATTTAACGTTTTTCCCTTTGTTGACGACGGGAAAACAAAGCAGTTAAGTGGAAAGCGATGTCGATTTACTTAGTGGATGTGAGTATGTTGTCAAACAAGTGGAATGCCCTTGATGCAATCAGAACATCCACTACACACGGTTGTGACAAACTCTCTTGATTCGTTACGAGAAGAAATTCCCATTTACACGTTTCCACTTCGTTTGTTTAAATGTGGGTGAAAATTGCTTCACCATTTCATTCGAGAATTTCTCTTTATCGCATTTTATATTCGAGCCGGTTCATTGTCCATTCATTGTTCTTAATCTCTACTTAGATGTTAAATAATGGCTGTAATGCGATTCTGTTGGCTGCGACGCACTACCCTAAGATGCAGGTGACTTTCACCTGCGCATGCAGGCAGTCGGGTCACATGCCAGACTTCTACCTACGGGTGGTTGTAGTTAAAAGTCGCCAGCAAAAGGGTGGAGTCGTGGCCAGAAAATTGCAGAACAAAACAATGGACTGCTTCGTTGCGTTGGCTTTGATGTGTAGTGTACTAATGTGGAGAGGATTAGCTGCTTTGATGTTGAACATGTAAACTGTAGTCGTGTCCAACAGCTTCACTTCAACGCTACCTGCGCCTCTCCACGAGGGGAAATAAATAGTACAATTCTTACGCTTAATTGAAGCTCTCAATTTCCCTTGTGTTAATCTGATACAAAAGAGTTATTTCAGTGAATCTAATGGCTGCAAATTCATAAGATAAAGCCGTGGTGTGTTGAAATTGATGATAGAATGTTGGGAAAACGTGTAGATAGGTTTTCTAGTATGAAACGTCTTTTTTTGTATAATGATTTAACACGGCCGTTTAATAGATAAGAGAAGTTAGCAACGTAGTGCCATCTAAAATAATGATTATCGATTTATTGATTCTCAAAAAATTAATACAAGGTCAATACTGTATGGATGAAAGATAGGGTATTACTTGTAATGGAAAAGAGGTCAGATTTCGATTTGGACAGTGTTGCACAGGTATAATGAGAGACTGATGTGAAAATAATGTCTATACCTGTGTGTACAGGCAGTGGTAATGATAACTATTGATCTCCATAACACTTCCTACCCATAGACCTTCTGGATAGAAACCATAGAACCAGGTCAAGTGTGATTATTGAGATGCAAGTGCTTGATTGATGGTAGATAACCAAATCTGAATATCTTGAGCCTCTTGTGTATCAATATAACATTTTTCACAACTGACAAACAACCGTGCTCGAACCGAAAGTTAAAGCGACATGAACAGCAAATCTTAGCCTGGTGACATGGCCTTTTATGTTTGCATCACATGATGCATCACATGACTAGAGGTCGCAGCTTGAGACTGGTTTGCAGGCAGAGAAGCAGGTTGACATTAGTGGATAATAAATCTTGTTAGACAATGCCTGCAAATGAAGCTGGAATGTGAATTACGATCCGTGTAAACAAAGCTTAATATGTTATGTTCCATCGCAATCCAGCTTCGTTCACGTGCAGGCAAAATCAGTACCTACTTGCAGGTACAGGTAGTGAAGTTTGCCAACAGTGAAACGGTACGATTATAAGTGAACAAAGAGATACAGAGAAATGGTTTCTGTTGGCGACGTAGATTAGCATGAATTTATGTATGCAAAAGCCGGTTGATCAATGTATTCATGTGTATTTATCAAACTCGATAAGGACGAGCAGAGAAAAGTGATGCTAAAAAGTGCATAGACATTAGCCATTGACTGCTGGCAAGTCATTCCTTTTGCAATATATACAAAATGATATGTAAACTTGCATTTGCTTTTATTGTACACGGCCAGTAATCCATTTCGTTTTCCAGTGCAGAGAGACACCACCAGCCCTGGAGCATTGTATGAAACTTTTTTCCCATTTATCAACAAATAATTTGTAATCTTTACTGTGCCTTTCTGAAGTTTTTAACATTTTTGATTGGGGATTAGAAAAGGGAATTACCTGGTAAATTGTGCGCAAAATGAAAAGCTAGTATTTTGTTATCACTGAAAAGCATGATGTAATAATGAATGATGATCAAAGAGCTGTAATCTATCGGAAAAGTTTAGCAGGGAACATCCCTTGTGATTGATGTTGAGATTTGATGCTGATTATTTTAGCTGACATTTGAACCAAGACCATGGAGCATCCCTTGTCATACGAAACATGAAAGATAACCATAAAATATGATAAAGGCAGCTTCTAAGCTCTGAGGACAATCCCTTCTGGCAGCCATCTTTGTATTTATTCCATAAAAAGGACAGTTGTACTCACGTCAAATTGGCAGTTGATCAGCAAGTGATACGAAGCATCACAGGTCATTTCCATTACAAATATATGCAGTTTAACCTTACATAATATTTCTTGCTGTTTTGTAAGGCTTTTGTGTTCATGTTCGTTTAGAACAAATTTAGTAGTTTGACATCGAAGTATTAACTTATGCATGTTTAGCAGACTTGAAGATTTACGTGATCAGGTGATTGAACAACTTGCTTCAATACAGATCAATCAAAACTGTGTCAAATTATGTAAAGATTTGTGCTTCTATTGGAACTTACTTTGCATTGTAGACTTAATATTATTATCCCCAAATTGATCCCCAAGATCGTAATATTTAATCAAAACACTGGCCCTTTTACACAAAAGTGAATCCATTGGTATTATAAATAGTTCGGGTGACATCCCTTTACGGTTAGAATGTTTTGACACTAATTATGTATTGTAAATGAGAGCCATAATGACATACTGTACAAATATTGATACAGATTTAATGTGATTTAGTAAATAGACAGGCAGACAGTTACTCCATGGCTGGTCAACAGATTTTAGAATGTAGGAACATTTCAGGAAACTTTTATTTCAAGATTTACATGTTTAGATCCCGACTTCCTCGAAATGTTTAATTTGTTTACTTGTGTTATATTTGGAATATTATTTGATTCCCGATCGACTGAAAATAAATTTTCGAATGAACTTTTATGAAAATTACTTTCAACCCAGTATCGGACGTAAATACAGTCCACCATTAAATGCTTTAAATGCAAATTTCCATTTTCTTGTATTTGACTTTTTATATTTGATTTTTATCCAATTTTTCTGAATTTACAAATGGGCGGGTAATGTTATCCAAAGAATAAGACTCAGTATAGATGTACAGTTGCTATGCTTATACAAAAATAATATTAAAAAAATGACCAACACACAACAACCTTTATCGTGTTTTTGGCTCTTGATCTCGCAGTCCATCACAGTAAAATAGTAATCGAGTTAACCCCAATGTGTGCTCCTATTTCAACTTGTGCTAAACTACCGTCAGACCGTGTGAAACAAAGTAAAATGTGCCATCATCATTGCAACTATTGCAACAATGAAGTTTTCACAATGACTGCACATTGTGCTACATTTTTGCTGTATATCCAATGGACTTTGGGGATCTTGTTCTAACACATTGTTTAGCATTGTAATTAGGCTTTTATGGGGTCTCATTGTCATTTGACGCTGGACATATGGTTGGCCATACAAACAAGCGGATGATTATAGCAAGTATTGAGTGGCGCTAGCATCTGCCCTGCTGTGCGTCAAGGCAGTAATAAAGCTTGGCGAGCAGGTAGACTGCACGGCATATTGATAGGTGCAAGCAAGGTGAACACATCACAGCGCACACAGGCACTGACTGTACAGCACTAACACCGGGCACATTACTACATAAGCACTTCACAGTCACTGTAAACATGGACATAAACCAAATCAAAATGAATAATCTGATAGGCAAGGATCAGGACATCGATGCTAGTTCTATGGTATCGGCAGATGACAATTCTGAGGTATTTAAGTTTTGAATTAGTTCTTAGATTATTTCGTTCCTTCCGAGAAAGGAGTGCTTCATAATGATGATTAAATGGTATTGATCCTTTCATGGAGTGTTTGCATGCTGGTCAGAATGTTTGTTATTGAATTATTAATTATGGTTAACACAGTTTTTAAATTAAAATTTATTTCGTGACAGACAATGTGGCTTCTTAATTGTGTATACTGTAACTGTGGCTTCGGTTTTGGCCCACAGTGTTCTTGGGTATTCTTTCAAATTAGCACTATATATGGAAATGACAATTGTAAGTAGCCACGACTATCTTTTCATTGAACGTTCTCAGCAGCGGTTCTAGCAGGTGTTCATAGCCAAAGCTAAAACTATGCTGGCTGCACTTTACAATGACTGCACTCTATAATTGCACTCTCAATATTGTGTGTCTCTCCTACCTGACATGCACATTGCCAATATTTCAATAATATCTATTATTTATCATCTAATTTCCAATTGATTGTCAGGGACAGCGTCAATTATTCTAATTTCTATTTTAGGAAGTTAACGCTTAAGTTCGAGGGTCTCATTACACTTTATGAAACAATAAAATCTCAAGATCCTGGTTTGGAATTTCCTTTCCGCTTATTTTCATTTGTGTTTCAGTGTTGAAAATGAAATACACTGCAAAGGGGCAATATTGGTGTTTGGTTAATGATGATAGCTAAGTTTCTCCATGTAGGTCCATGGTCAAAATTGTCTTGTCAATTTTTAATGAGATATGCACTTAATATATGTCGGCAAAGGGCATCTGAAGCTTTCCCGATATGAAAATATCAAGGCAGTTGTTGTCCACGAAAGTCATAAATATTTTCTGTCAAGTGCATACATGTACTTTCGAGTTGGGCAGATTTTTTATTGGAAAGTAAAAATAGAAGAAAGGGAAAAGACGGAAGCGAATTAAATTTTAAGCCAACAGACTTATTCCTTAATTCGGTACTAAAGTAACTTGATATTGGTAACAATTAGAGAACCATTTAAATGCAATGTAATATGTTAAATGTTATGTGACCATAGTATTGACTGCTTTAAGACCGGAGGGAAAAAGGCAGCTTCGTGTCCTGTGAACACAAATTTCACCGCTCAAGTGGCGGTCTGCTATTAGCCATGAATTATTGCTAAATCTCTTTATTGAGCAATTTCTTTTAGCATCTTTGATAAGGAGAGCTCTGCTGATTTGCAAGGCTCTTTTACTTAATCTAGTCGGCCTCTCACTTAATCATCTCCTTACCAACACCAATATTGCTCAATTTTCACCGCAAATCAAAGCCAATATAAATATAGATATACTTGACCACATGTTTGGCCAGTTAATGATCACAAGAGTAAATAAACAGAATCCCTATTATCAAATTTAGTAGGTTTCCAGGGGCGGATCCAGGATTTGGTCAAGGGGGGGGGGGCAACTTGTCAAGTGCCAATGTTTGCTGATGGAGCGAAGCTAAGTTGCGTGAGCGCAGGAAGCAAGTAACAGGGTGGGGCCCCAGAAGCCCTTGGGGTTTTCATTAACAAATATGCATTCTCCTGTA
>JBCAUI010003796.1:0-10297 GCA_038406195.1 Haplosyllis anthogorgicola
GATGCTAATGTGTAACTCTAATTAACCAATAGGATAGTCTGTAGACTGTCACATGATTGCAGGTGCAGGTGTAAGGCGGGAAGCCTGTGGTGCCCCTGGTGTTAACTCTAATTGCAGTCTTTAAACTACAGTGCTCCTGGTGGTAACTTTAACCGAAGTCTCAAGTCCTTTGACATCTCCCTCCTTCCTCAACAAAGTTCGCACTCTATCCTTGGTACTAAACTACATAACAAGTTAAAAGAATAAATTAAAGTAAACTACACTATAGACTACGACTAGAGTTCTTGCAATCACTGTCATTCACATGGACTCGATTAGTCTCTCAGGTTTGTGGGTAGACCTGGATGGCCTTGATGTTGTCTTGTCAGTCTTTTGCAAGACTTCAGGTGTAGTCTCCATGTGCCTGGGCTTTATGAATTTCTTGTTTCATATGTATTCACCTCCTTGGTCTGTCAGCACTACATATGACCTGTCTGAGACTCCAGCAGTCTGTAAGACTGTGGCAGGAGTCCAAATGTTCTTGTTGGGGTCTAGTTAAACATAGACTGCTTGTCAAGTACTGAGACTTGGAAAGTCTCTTGCAGACTTATTGTGTTCTAGCTCCTGTTTTCGTTTGAGTTCAACCATAGTCTGCTTGTACTCTCTTTGCTTGGAAGACTGTGAGAGTTTCGTGGGTAGAGTTGTGCGGTATCTCCCTGAGCTTAATAACTCTGCCAGTGATGGTAGACTGTGGTTTACAGGTGTCATCCTGTACATGAGTAGTGCCAACTCTACATCCTCCCCTGCTGCTATAGTCTTTAAGTGAGAGTTGGATAATCTGGACAGATCTCTCTGCTAGGCCATTAGACTGTGGGTACCTTGGGCTGGATAGCCTGTGGTTGATTTGCCAACTCTGTGTTAAGTCTTTGAACTCTTGGGATGTGAACTGGGGTCTACCATCTGAAATTTTGGTCTTTGGAATTCCAAATTCTGTGAAGACTTCCTTGAAGTCTTTGATGACAGCCTTGGATGTTAGACTGTGGATTTTTCTGAGTACCGAGAACTTGCTGAAGTAGTCTACTATCAGTAAGTAGTGCACTTTGTTCAGTTCAAATATGTCTGAGGCTAGACTGTCCCAGGGAATGTCTGGTACTTCATGTGCATGTATAGTCTCTTGCTGTTGAGACTTTGCATATGTGGCACAGATGTGGCATTTCCTCTGTATAGTCTCTATGTCCTCATTAATGCCTGGACAGTAGACTGCTTCTCTGACCCACAGCTGGATCTTGTCTGAGGCATAGTGACCCATGTGCAGAACTCTCAGAGTCTCTTGTCATTCAGACTGTGGCACTACAAGTCTGTGGGCTTTGTACAGTATGCCACTTTTGCTGCTGATTTCATCCCTGTGGTTCCAGTATGGTTTAAGACTGTCTTGACAGTCTTTACATACTCTGGACCAACCTACATGGACTAGTCTTTGTAGACTCTGCAGGGTTGTGTCATTTGTGGTTGCTTGCCATAACTCTTCCAGTCTTGTTAGACTGACTGGAGCTGTGGCTGTTATCAGATTAACTGGTATAGTCTCTTTTTATATCTCATTGCACTTTGGTTTAGTCATTTGTTCTAAGGCTGCTAGTATAGTCTTGGGCTCTTTCGTGTCTACTTCTTCAGACTTGAGGTATGTTCTTGCTACTTTCCCTGCCAACAGTAGTATGTAGCCTGCTTTTGCAGTCTTGCTTAGGGAGTTAAGTGGGGTGGCTAGAATTAACTCTACCTCATCTTACCAGTCTTTGTAATGCTCATGCAAGTCTTCATCTTCAGTCAAGTCCATGATTGGTCCTTGGATGTAACCTTGTTGTTCCATTGTAGACTGTGAGAGTTCTTAGACTGTGAATATAGTGCTTGATTGCTTCACTTACTGTTGCTCTTGGAATTGTGAGACTGCTGCCTCTGCTCCATCTGTGGTTCACTTTGTCTTTAGAGTTCTAAGACTGCTGCCTCTGCTCTTTCAAACTGTTGCTGGAGTTCTGAGACTGAGCTTTCATTATTGCCTCTCCTCCTGGAGTCTTGAGACTGAGTATTGAGTCTGTGTTGAACTCTCAATATTGCCTCTCCTCCTTCATAGTTCTTTTGCTAAAACTGGAATTTTCCACTCCTGTGAATTTCCTGATAGTCTGCAGACTATCTGTTGCTTCTCCTTTAAGGTTTGAAACTTCTGACACCATGTAAAATGACTAGAATGAGAGTTTCTAGACTTTGGAAAATATTTATTAACTCTGGTACAAAATACATGTAGTCTCAAGTAAGTTGCAAGTTGAAGTAAAGATGGCTACTAATGATGCTAACGCATAACTCTAATTAACCAATATGATAGTCTGTAGACTGTCATGTGATTGCAGGTGCAGGTGTAAGGTGAGAAACCTGTGGTGTCCCTGGCATTAACTCTAACTGCAGTCTTTAGACTACAGTGCTCCCGGTGGTAACTTTAACCGAAGTCTCAAGTCCTTTGACAGACATAAGGTCCTTTTATGCCTGTTTTCGTCTACATTCTGAAGAATGATTGTCACTTAATATCATTTTTCAGTGAATGAAATTCTTGTCAGGTTTGCAATAGTGGAATGGCTTTGTGCACATTAACAACACAGTGTGGAATTCCTTTGTTCTAAAACATTATAAAATTCACCAAATGAAATTATATGACACTATTAATATCTACTAAAGTCAGTAAAATTGGAAGATTTAAAATGGTTTTGCATTTGGATCCAAAAGTGAAACAATAGTGTCCCGGATTCTATAGATTATAATATCTTTGAATGCCTTCAGTAAACAGTAACGTTTACGTGTAATTGTACATAGCATGGTGGCTCATGACTGTTGTGATCAGCTCCACTGATTTCCACGTTCCACCTTTCCCAGCCCAGACCACGCACGGTTCTCGATGGTGGAATCGATTGTCATCGTCAGTTTCTTTTATACTTGTTTAATTTTATCAAATTTCATGAGATCTAAAGATTCAAACTCAGTTTAGGACAAATAAATGCCGCTACTATAATTTTGATCAATTTAAAGTACGGATAACTGTTTTAGGTCCATAATAATGAACTGATCGCCGACTTTTCATAAAGAACCAAGCTTCACAAGACTAAAACAATTGAGGCAAGGCACTTTTTAAAATGTATTTAAAATAGGAATCCTATTTGAAATCAGATTTATGTCGGAGACTGCAAAAATGCATGTGAGCCTCCAAAGTGGAGTAAGGGCCACGGATTTGCAAAACAAAACGTTCTTCAGCACGCTATGAAGGGGTGCAATTTTTAAAAAAAATATTGGTGTATACTACGACAATGTAAATTGGACAAACTGCTTTTAAATATGATAAACCGAAGACTTTCAACCGAATCTAATCTGAAACATAAACAATTGTTGGTGGACAGAGCTCCATTAAATCCTCTTTATGTAATTTCTAATCATATCTTCTGACAATTCCTGTCAATTCTTTTTTAATTTTCTTCGATTACATTCTCGAACTTTTCATTCTATTTAGGATATTTTAAGCACTACGTTTCTATTGAGCACTTCTGTGATAACCTCTAATAGTTCCACGGTTCCACTCTAGTTAAGTACAATACAAGCCTACATGAGTCTATGCACCAAGCACCGACTTTTTGTTATTTCAGCAGGATGTTTAATTTACCCAATTTACCTCAAAATGTTGGATTAATAAATATAAGCATGAATAACTTTTAAGACATGAACAAATAAGGATAAGCAGGTAAGAATAGTTTTGTACATGTTATACACGGTGAAATCAGACAAGTGTAACGGCAGTAATTTTGGGGTTGTGGAACAGGTTACGTGTTGTATTCTTTAGTACTTGATTATGTATGTTTGATGTTTCATGTAACATGTATTGCTTTACTTGGGTGTGGGTTAGGGATAGGAAATGTCTGTCTCTCTTTTTTTGCTCTGCCCGATCCGCCTGCGTCTGTCTGTCTGTCTGTCTGTCTGTCTGTCTGTCTGTCTCCCTTCCTCCCCTCTCCTTCTCCACTTCTTTTTATCACACTTTCCATCTCTGTGAATGACTGGGAGGTGTCAGTACACGTATGTTTGTGTGTTCCACGTAACAAAATGGAACTGATATTACACTTGACTGCACAAGGCATTTCCTTGTATGGAATGTTAGCTGTCAAAGCATGATAATGGCAATAGGCACACTTGTCCGTAAAAATTAAATACTTTGGCTCTTTTGATTTATTTGTAAAAATTGTACTTGTGTTTGTGTTTGCGTTCAGGCGTGCGTGCGCTTTTGTAAAAAATACATCCACTGAACATTTTAAATTTAAAGTGGTCTTGAAACCCAATTTCATGTAAAAATTCATTTTAAGAGTCAAAACATGAAACATTACGGATTTACAAATGATGGTTGAAGTACTTATTCGGGTTCCTGGATTTGTTTGCTAATATTACCCCAAACTGTTACTCAGAAAATAGACTACTATAAGATGGCTGGTCAGTTTTAAGGTGACAGTTGACGGATAAATATTACAAAGATTTTATGGTCGGAAATTATTGATGGCTTTGTGCAGTAATTAATTTTACATTATAGTACTTTCATGAAATCGGTGGGAGGCGTTTCAAATTGTTAACCCAAATTCAGAACATGTATTTAAAAGAGGAATAAACATAAAATGTTATTATATAATTTTTATTATAATTTAAGTTGGATGCACGGCTTGATTTCAACGGAAAGAAAAGAGCCGTAAAGATGTATTTATTAGGTATGTTCACAGATTTATCCAAGATCCCCTGTTGTAATTGATTTCATTTTGCGACAATGAAATTTCGAGATTTGTGTTTTACTCCAGCAAAAGAGTATTAATAAAACTTCTACTCTCTCGTTTTAAAAAGATGCAACTTTAAAAGAAAAATGTAACTTAATTACAGTTTGCAAATGTATCGTACATTAAAAGGAAAACAAGTTTAAAGCTAACATAATGACATGAATTAAACCCATCAGTTCATTCATGACCCTTTTACCTATGGTCATTGCAGGAGCATTAGCGGTAGCTCTGGCCGTGAGCATTAAAGGAGTGCACAGTACAACCTACAGCTATACAAATAACTTCAGCCCATCCACTGTACCTCTGGATGCAACCACAATTAACTATTTTGACTTTTCAATAAACACCATTCCCTCCGGCGGCGTGTTTGCTCATCTAACCCAGCTTGTTCATTTGACATTTGCCACACAAACTGTAACTGTAGAGGCTGGGGCTTTCCAAGGATTGACCATCCTGACTAGTCTGGATTTCAATGGATGCTCCATGTCCCAATTGACCCAAGGTGTGTTTCAAGATCTGGACTCATTAACAGATTTGAATTTTGCCAATAACAATCTGGATGAGAATGATATGGTTCCTGCAATGTGGAATGACATATCTGACACCTTAACAGTTCTGAATTTTCATGGTGATGATTTCACAGCATTGACAAAGGATATATTCGTGTCCTTCACAAATCTGCAGAGATTATACATCAGTGGCAATAAAATTGTTTCTGTTGAAGTCGGCTCCTTTCATGGACTGGAATCATTGACTATTTTGGCCATTTCGGGAAATTTAATAGCAAGCCTAGATGCTAATGTCTTTACTGGCTTATCATCTCTTGTGGAGGTCAGTTTGGCAAACAATCTACTCACTGCTGTTCCATCCAAAGTGTTCCAAGGAATGAGTTCCCTCACTGCAGTGTTTATGAACAATAATCAACTCACCAAGATTACCTGGGACATCTTCGATCCTCAGGACTATGTAACACATGGTGGACACCCAGGTATGATTTTTTTTTAATCAAAATAAGGTCAGATCGGGAAAGCTTTAAGTTAGACCTTGTCTTCAACGACATCATGTCTTTTTACGACACTTTTGACTGCATACAACATTGTAAATGATCCTGTCTTGGCCTGTAAAGCATACAGATCTGCCTTCTCCTTTTCGTTCAGCCTTCAACGCAACACTCATATGCATACACAGTCAGAGTAAATAGAAGTGTGGTGGTTGGGGATTTCCTACGATCCGACTAGAGATTTTACTGAGAGTCAACATATAAAAAAGACCAATTAAATTTTAAGTAGACTACAGTAGAACTTGTCTTGAGCAACACTGAACTTTTCCCTCCAAAACTGTCGTAAAAGGTAGTTAATCTGGGAGAGGGCTGTTCTTGTCATTGCAAGAAATATGCATCCAATCTGGCTAATCACTGTGACAATAGCTAACATGACCAGGTGTTGACTGGATACGTGGACTTATACTCATCATAATCTTTAATTTTTTCCATAAATTTCATGGACTGGCCTATTCCAGGTTAGGGCTATACCAAACTCCAATGTCTTTTTGTTCTTAATATTTATTACCTTTAGGCAATGACCTTTATTCGAGAAATATTTAATTTTGCTTTGCATTGTATTTGGGCAATTAATGAATGCAGCCGTTTACAAAATGAACGTTCTATTTAACTTCCTGTTCGTTCAATTACATTGTCTATGTTGCCAGAGGTTGACAACAAGAAGGTCCATCATCTGTTGTTTGTTTGAGATCAAAATGATTTGCATTAAACTCTTATTTCTATTCTATTTAATGCTAACTTTGAGAAAACATGTATGTAAATCAAAATTAGGTATTCCAAAGAGTTTGGAATCCATTTTTAAATAATCGACCTGTTTCGGTGAAACCATGTTTAACTTCTAACGTGATCTGTAAATTATGGAAAATACGTCGCAGTTCACAATACAATTTGCTGAATTTCCCTTTGCTCAACTAGAGCAGAAATATTTTATTGCTTATGGCTTTTAGTCTCCTTCATGATTCACAATAACGCCCTAGAAGCACATAACACCAAAATTGCTATTTCATGTCAGTGTGTTATCTGATGACATGATGACATGACACACTATTTAGCAGATTCATCTGTGAGCAAGTGCCCAATTCAAAGCTAATAAAATACCAGATCTACACTTGTTTAAAACAGTTTTGTTCCTGGAATTAGCTCATAGATAGTCACAAACAGAAAGAGAGAATGAGCATACTGGTAAAAATACTGTTGTGAATTTATTATAAAAGAAAACTGTGCTTCGGTGTAATATCCAGTCACGTTTGACCATTAGGATACTCCTTCCACATAACATATCCTGCGCCTTCAAGTCGAATTTATGTGTACAGCTCCTGAAATTGATTTCATTTTGCGTCAGTGAAGTACCATGCTCTGTCTTTGACTCAGACAAATGTATGCATTGTTCTCAAAATGAAGAGCCTTAACCGGACATTTCATTCCCTGAACGTAAAGTGTGCAACATCGGAAGCAAGATTAACTCTTAACGTTGTGATCACATTGATTGTTGGTCATGCATTGTTTTACTCATTACAAAACTGTATTCGTTCAGTAAAGTTATTTTGACGTATTTTTCTATGTCGATTCCAGCAAGGGGATTTCTGTACGACATAGGTGCATTATAATGAACGATTTTACGCATGGATCCTGCTATTTTAAGCCTAAAAGAACACATTCCCAAGTGAGCATTCTCAGAGCCAACTGCAATTGTGTTTCACCTGCAATAAGTGATCGTTTCAGGATTGAAATGGGTTGTACTTACGTTGGTGAAGATGAAAAAGGTCTAATCATTGTTTTTCACGCAATCAAATTTCTTGGCTCTCAATCTAAGCATACACGAGGGATTTATGGTGTAAGACATTCAAAAAGCAAATGATTCCTTTAGCTTTTAGTGGTGTAGATTTTCTCCCTAAAAGAGTCCTAAGTACAGATATATGTGCTGAATGAAAATGAAAATGATTTTTGGGGAATGCATATTTAACGAAAATCCAGTGATCTTTTAGTCATTAGCGGTATAGAGAATCTTCAGGAGATTTTTCCTGAATAACTACAAAAACAATCAAAGCAAATTGCATTTGCACAAAATCATCTGAATCAAACACACAGTTTATTTGATACATGAACAATACTTCTTTGCCTCAGCTCCTGCTTTATCTACTAGCTTAACTACCAAAATGAATACTATTTCAACCTTAATTTTGTAATAGATATATATGTATGTATTTAATGATCGTTACATGATGGTCTATTGTCAAACATTCATTGATATTCTTGCATATTTTCACTTGACAACTTTTTACTAGCTTGTACCTGTATTGGTTAGCAGCCATGCGTGTTGATGTGTACTATTTTGAGGGAAAAGGTGTGCAACCTTTTTCTTAGCATTGCGCATATTCATCTGTTTTAAGGGTGTGAATTACAGTATACAGTTCACCCAAACTACAGAAGTAAAACGTTGAGCAAATACGTATGCGTGGGTAAATTAAATCCAATGCTAAGAATGGATCATGCAAGACAGGTCCAAAATTTTTCAGTGCTGGTACCACAGCGCGTCAATTCCTTGCACTTCTTCTGTATTACAATAAGAATCTTACCATAGCTAAAATTTTAATTAAATGATGAATTTTTTTCTGATTTAAATACGCTGGCCTTCCAACCCACGGGCAGAATCATCCAAAATCTAAAATAGGTGTTTTCGTGGCCCTATAAAATGGTTCTCCAGTGGCGGATCCAGGATTTCCTATACGGATCACTCCGGTCATCATGGAGCCCCAACCCAATTTTCACCTATGAAAATGAAAAAACTAATTGGGCCTTGCGCTGGTAAGCTGGATAAGTGATTAATCAAATAACCAGCGTTTCGACGTGCTTTTTTCGGATTTTACATGCAATATCTATTTGTAGAATTATGCAGTCTTTCTTCAACTTTACAGATTGTTCTGTTTCTTTTTCTTTTCTTTTTTTTTATACAAATTTGAGCTACGTCCGTCAAATGGACTTCCCGCGAGAAAATTTTGACCACACATTACATGGTCATCATTGAGTAGCAGTCTAGTTTATTTTGCTTCATTTGAGGTAAACAAGAAATGTTGACATGTGATAGAGACTTAGGGCAGGGTCACATCAAAGTGTTGTCGCTGAAGGGTGAAGATCGGGTCGCTTATAATTTTGGGAGGAGGACGCTCAGGCCCCTTTAGTTTTGTACTGCACTATTACACCGGACAACAGGAACCTCAGTACACGGAATTCGTATCAGATGTTTAACAATAGCACATCAAAAGCACAGCGTGAAATTCTTTCGTTGTCTCCTTTGTTCTTCGTTTTCAAAATGATACGATTTCTGTGTACTGGTGTAGAAATAATACCTTACATAACCGATTTACAATAAGAAATAAGCTAATACTATTTGTTTCATTTTGTAGCGACCCTGAGACTATCCTTGTCCGGGAACTCATTCGCCTGTGATGCGGGGATGCAGTGGATAAAGATCGGGGAGTCTCAGGGTTGGATAACGCTTGAATCCATCATCAGCTGCAGTAACTACCCGACTCCCTGGGCCTCTATCACCTTACCAGGATTCACAAACTGTAAGTGCATGTTTACCATCTGTAATAAAAATAATTTCTTGACGTCTGTCTTTCCTCCAAAACGGGCAAACTTTCTGAAAGACGGACAATTTTCAAAAAGGTCCTGCCAGAGAGATAAGCTGTACAATACAACTGATGCTAATGGGTAATTGATGAACAAATTGGAATCTCGTCCGTCATCTTGGTGGACAGAGAATTTTACCTGGCTAGAGACCTGCTGAAGTGTTGTACACATACCGTATTTCATCAAATTGAAACACTCTCTTCAATAGAAGCAACCCGTCCTCTTTTGGAAGAAAGTAAATTGAATACTTTCTTCAACTTTGACATTTATTGACATTTACATTTTGTGATATGCTACCAGTACCTTTTGGTGACTCAGTGGTTGATAATATAAGTTCAATGCCGCTATCTTTGATTTTTTAAAGTGACACCACCTAAAAAAAATTGTGAGCACCGGGTGTTTCTTTGCGAATAAATACGATATATATTTCAGAAACCCGTCCTGCTAGTTATCTAAACACAAGCTATCAAGTTCCTATTTTTTCCTACTTATTTGAGCATCTTCCTATTTTTCCTATTTATTTTTTATTTTTTATTTTTTCAGGCTTTCCCGTCTTTGTTTTCTACAATATTAGTTCATCAACAATTCTAGTTCCAAATTTCTTTTTGCCTTGCTTTGCTCAGCATATCATTTCACTGATTATATTTTCAAAGTTACAAACAGTATGAACATTCATTAAGAACCCCCCCCCCCCTTCTAACCCAACCACATATGCGAACCATTCTATCATATCTGAAGGCCTCTAGATCATGCAGCCATCTTTAGATTGGCTTTTAATTCACTC